>WNWU01012440.1:116873-153989 GCA_012654045.1 Ptyas mucosa
CAGTGCCTCCCACCCCTAACTCTTCCAACCGGTGCAGCATGATACCATGGTCGATGGTATCAAAAGCCGCTGAGAGATCTAACAGGACCAGGACAGAGGAGCACCTCCTGTCCCAAGCCCTCCAGAGATCATCAACCAATGCGACCAATGCTGTTTCCGTGCTGTACCCGGGCCTGAAGCCCGACTGGAACGGATCCAGATACGTCATTTCATCCAGGTGCTGGGGAAGCTGTTGCGCAACCACACTCTCAACAACCTTCGCCAAAAAGCGAAGGTTGGAGACCGGACGATAATTTACCAACATTGCCGGGTCCAGGGAAGGCTTCTTGAGGAGGGGCCTCACCACCGCCTCTTTCAAGGCGGCGGGAAAGTCACCCTCACCCACCGAAGCATTTATAATCCCCTGGAGCCAGCCTCGCATCACCTCCCGGGAAGCCAGCACTAACCAGGAGGGACACGGGTCCAATAAACAAGTGGTCGCGTTCAGCCTGCCCGGAATCCTGTCCATGTCCTCAGGGGTCACAGGATCAAACTCAGTCCAGATAACATTCTCAAGACCTGCCGTAGTCCCTCCCCCTGAGACTACCCAGTCGGAGTCCAGATCTTCCCGAATCTGAGTGATTTTTTCATGCAGATACTGAACAAAATCCTCGGCTCTACCCTCCAAGGGGTCCTCCTGCGCTTCCTGGTGGATCAGGGAGCGGGTCACCCTAAACAGGGCGGTCGGGCGGTTATCTGATGATGCAATAAGAGCAGCGAAATAGTTACATTTTGCTGCTTTTATCGCCACTAAGTAATTCCTAATATGGGATCTTACTAGTGTCCGGTCAGATTCAGAACGACTGGCCCTCCAACTATTCTCTAGGCGTCTTTTCCGGCACTTCAACTCCCTCAGCTCCTCGGAGAACCAAGGAGCGAATTGAGATCGGCGCCGGGTCAGAGGCCGGAAAGGCACGACCCGATCCAGAGCTCCAACGGCCTCCCTATCCCAGGCGGCCACTAGGTCTCCGGTCGAGGCATGTGCCAGAGCCTCAGGAAATGGCCCAAGCTCCATCTGGAACCTATCAGGTTCCATCAGGCGCCTGGGGCGGAACCATCTTGCCGGCTCCGCCTCCCTGCGGCGGGGTGCAGCGATTTGAAGGTCGAGACAAAGGAGAGAGTGATCTGACCATGACAAGGGCTCGATGACTAAGTCCCCTATCTCAAGATCACTCAAACACTGTCCAGAGACAAAAACCAGATCCAGCGTGTTTCCCCCCGTGTGGGTAGGGCCATGAATTAACTGGGTCAGGTCCATAGCTGTCATGGAAGCCATAAACTCCCAGGCCACCTCAGACGTCTCACCCGCAGACGGCAGGTTGAAATCCACCATGACCATAAGCCTGGGGGTATCAACCGCCACTGCGGCGATGACGTTGAGCAGCTCGGGCAGGGCTGTTGCCACGTGGCAGGGAGCCAGGTACGTGAGCAGCAAACCCATCTGAACCCTGTGACCCCATTTCACGATGAGGGATTCACAGCCGGCCATCTGAGGAACAGTGGCCTCCCTCGGTCTCAGACCTTCTTTAATGATAACCGCTACCCCCCCACCCCTCCCACATGACCTCGGCTGATGGAATGCTTGGAAACCTGGTGGGCACATTTCAACAAGGGGAACCCCCCTCCTGGCCCAGCCAAGTCTCCATAATACCTGCCAGGTCCGCTCCCCCCTCCTGAACAAGATCACAAATGAGGGGGGCTTTATTTACTACGGACCTGGCATTGCACAGCATCAGCTGAAGGTCCAGGTCCTGAGGGCCTAAGCAACCTGGGGAGCGGGTGGAGCCTTGGGGGCCAGAGCACACCACTGCTCGTAAACAGTGAGTGCGCACTCCCCTAACATGATATGGCCCCCTGCTCCCGCCATATCTACCCCTCCCACCTACAGTACTGATGTTTAACACACTATCCGGACAAGCTCTTACCTCCCCCCTCGACCCCGGGTCCCCCGCCCCCACACAGTGCTTCATGGCCCGACCCAACCCTTCCCCTTGTGGGTTCTCCCCCGTACCCACAACCCAAGTTCCAAACTGACCCTCCCCCTCCCTGGGACCCCTTAAAAATTTGGCTAAAAATTTCCATAACAAACCCCTTAATCCCTTAGTTTTCGCATGCCACCACTCTGGGTCCCAGGACCCGTCCTTGCGGTGGGCCCTCGATAATGATGAGGGCCACATCTGTGAGAGGGGGGAATCTTGCAGCGCGAGAAGGTCGGCTAACGTGTACATCTCCAAGTGCAACGATGGAGGCACGGAGCTCAAAAAGGGGGACTTTACAAAAGATGTAGGACAGCCCTTTGATCATTGATGTACTATTGGCATCTCTACTGTCCTCCCACGACAGTAGGAGGGTCCTAATTATCTCATCCAATGAGGACGGCCTCCGGCCCGCCCTCTCACGGCAAGGCCCCCAAGGGGCCGTAGATCAAGAAAACTTCTCCCACAGACGGGAATCATGATGTAATATAAAAGAGGACCCCTCAACCGTTGCATCAATTGGCTGCCCCATGGTCAGAGGTAAAGTTCATCAGTCTCTCAGTCAGTCCGTAAGTCACACCAGGGGCCAGAATGTAAAATCGTTGGCATAGTCCATACTCCAGATCACATCCGAGTAAGTCCCGATGAAAAAAAGGGGGGGAGGAAGGGAAGGGGAAGAAGGGGAAAGGGGAGGAAAAAAGGGGAGGGGAAGAGAGAAAGCTCCCTCAGTCAGGGCTAATAATAAGCCCATTTAGGCAGACACAGTACCCGGGGGGGAAAGGGCTGGTATCCATGCGACGGGAAGACCCTCCGTCTCCCACCAGCTCTGTTTTCCCTGGTTCTTCCAAACCCCAGCCTCCATTGAATGTCATAGGGGGCCACCAGGTCCTCTGCAGTCATCAGGATATTCCGGAAGTGAGTCTCTCATCTCCAGTCCCAAGACCTGTTTATACTTCTTTCCATTCTCACCCCCCAGCAGGCCCCTTTCTCCGGCATTAGGGCCAGAGACCAGCTCCAGAACTTCAATGGGGTGTGCCACAGCCCAGTTTAATATCGGGGCAAGCCTCATCACCCCCGCTGATTCCCTCGCCACCAATTCCGAATTCCAAGGGGCCACTGAGGAAGTTTCCGAGTGGGCTAGATGGAGTTCAACGGGTTGCCACCACTCGCTACCCCACAGCCCTGCTTCCTCCTTCACCTTCATCTCTGCCAATGCCTCTGGGCATGTCCAGGGGCGAGGGAGGTCTCAAAAAACCCTCACCCCATGCTCCACTGACCGGACCCGCTGCCGTCGCTGATAAGCCACCATATCTCCGTTCTCAGCTCTGCTCTCTCTCTCCACTCCAACAGCGTTTCCACTTTCAGCTCCTAGCTCCGTTCCAATGCGGCATCTGGATAATTGATCTAATGAATTTGGATTTAGCTTTTTCTAATGATGTAAAACATGAAGCTGACGGTCCGAGCAAGGTCCCATAAAGAAGCTGTGCTAGCGACTTGGCCAGAAAAAGCTTAATTGCAGCTGGGATATAATATCCTCCCTTTGTGCGGAAAAATTTAAGAATGGTGCTCGCTGATCTTTGGCCCAAGGCAGCTGCATATTTTCCATGTGCTTTTCTTGAACCATTGGCCTGAATGACCACCCCCAGGTATTTGAAGGTGGTTACCTGCTCTATTTTGTGGCCATTTAGATACCATGAGTTTTGGCCTTTTTGCAAAGGCCATGATCTTTGTTTTCTCATAATTTATGTCCAGTTTATTGTAATTACAATACTGGAGAAGGGCTCGCAAGGCTCTTTTAAGGCCTACTGGTGTCCTGGAGAGGATCACAGCGTCATCTGTATAGAGCAGATGTGTGTGGGGGGAGGGTGATTTGGTTTGTTTAGCCATTTTACCATGTCGTTTATGTAAAAGTTGAAAAGCAGGGAGGGGGGAATGCACCCCTGTTTAACCCCCTTTTGAGTTTTAACTGACTTTGAGAGGGACCCTTGCATATTACACCTCACCTTGAGGGATGTTTTAGTATGTAGGGCATGTAATAGATGAAGAAGCCTGTGGTCAATTGAGGCAGCTTCCAGCTTCTCCCATAGCTTAGTCCTGGTAACCGTATCAAAGGCTGCCTTGAGATCTATAAAACCGGCGTATGATGATACAGGTCTATTTGATATGTATTTTTCAATCAGATGATGAAGAACTAAACACTGATCTGTGGTGCCTCTCCCCTCTCTAAACCCGGCTTGCTCTTCAGCGATCAAATTCTCAAGTTCCAGCCACTCCTTTAGTTTATTTTGGAGGTGTTTGGCGTAGAGTTTGCTGATTATGTTCAGCAGACTTATTGGTCTGTAATTGGCAGGGTCATCTCTCTTTCCCTTTTTAAAAATTGGGACAACAATTGCCAAGCCCCAATCTTCTGGGACATACCATATTTTTCAGAGTATAAGACGCACCGGAGTATAAGACACACCTTAGTTTTTGGGGAGGAAAATAAGAAAAAAGCTGATTGGCAGGTGGATCAGCCTCCCAGAATACCCCCAATCAGGTGTTCCAAGAGGTGAATTTTAGCAACAGGTTCCTTGGTTGTGAGCTCTGTGCCTTGCTCTTTTTTGCTTTTTTTTTCTGCCTCTGAAAGCCTCCAAAACAGAGCTTCAGGAAAAAAAAGCCTCTGAAGCTCTGTTTGGGGGCTTCTTTTCTGAAGCTCTGTTTCTGATGCTTTTTTCAGGCTCTGAAACCTCCATTTGAGAAGCTGGGCGGGGCTACATTCGGAGTATAAGACGCACCCAGATTTTCACCCTCTTTTTTGGGGGAAAAAGGTGCGTCTTATACCCCGAAAAATACGGTAGCCAGTGGAGTCGATATAAGTGAATAGCGCCGACAGAACTGGTATCCACCACTCCAAATTGTTCTTTAGTAATTCAGCGGTAATGAAGTCAGCTCCTGGGGCCTTCCCAGTCCTGAGTTGGCCAATGAGCGATTTGATTTCGGACTCTGAAACCGGGGGCCAGTCTTTAATTGTATACCTGGACAAATTTCCCTCCCACCAGACAGAAATCCAAGGTGTTCAGAACTTGCTGTGGCAACCACTCCCAAATACAATCCCCCAGAGTCCATTTAACTGAATACAACATAAATGAGACAAGAAAGAAAACTTTACAATGAATTTCCACCTTCTCCCATAGTCTTTCCAGCTGTCTTCTGGGGATTGAAAAGAGTCTTTCAGTCTTTACTTGTCCATCTCAGGGTCCTTTCTTTCATGTCTGCTGGGTGGCATTAGGCTTGGCTTGGTGGTAAGGGTGGTCAGTCAGGCTTGGGAAGGTTTGCTCCACTCTGGTTGCTGTGATGACTTTCAGGTGGATGACTGGACCCAAACCCAATTTCTGGCTCAAATGGATGGAACATCTCCTCTGGAGGCAGCATCTGGATCAGCGTGATCTGCTTCTACAGGTTGCAGAGTCATCTGTGCAGGGCTGAAAAACATGAGAACAAGGCCGTCTCCCCCCTTTGTTGGTGATCCTCCCAGGAAAGGCATTGTTGAAGGATAAGAGATGGAGAGGTGGTGGGGGGGGGTTGAGTAGATAGCTTGCAGGCAGAGTTTGAGGAAGGAAAATAATCAGCACTGCAATTATTAAACAGATAGACCAATTATAACAAAATGGGGACATCACAGATGAGGAAAAGAAAAGAAGCTGGATTCACATGCTTCAGAAAAAGGATGAACAGATAAAACCATTTAAACACATGCAAGAATGAAACTTTTCTGTAAATTAACTTAAAACATTCCCTCATAACCTTGGGCTGTTCTTAAAAGTACAGAGAGGGAAGGAAACTTCACCCTGTCCTGCTGGCCAGGCGAGCTCAGGGTGAAGGCATTTCCATTACTTAATTCAACATTATTTCTAACAATTTAATTATTCTTTTTCCCTAGGGATCAGAGACATTTAACAGTTACATTTACCTCGAGGGAACACAAAGACTTTGACACACACACACACAAGGAGAAAAAGAGAGGAAAACAGAACTTTCAGGTTTACACACACTGGTCATGCCCACCATAAATCTCAGTTAAATTATGGAAGGCACAAATCTTAACAAACATATCACTAAAGTACCTTTATTTAGCCAAATTGGTTTTTCTTGCTTCATCCCTGAGCAGAGTCCATTTTTCACATAGCTTGCACGCGCGCGTCTTCCTCATTCCTGCCTGGATGGGCAATTTGTCCCAACCCCAGGCCTCCATTAGTCTCCCTTGGGGAGATTTCAGTGGGATCCTAGACTCTGAGCTCCCCATTTCCTGGTCTGCTCTTCCCACTGTCCGCGACAAGACTCCAAGGCTCCACTCTCTTTTCTTTTACTTGGGTCCCTTGCAACTGCGGAATACACTGCCCCCAACAGGTGAAGGTACCTTCTAACCTGTGGTCAACCCCTCAGTTTTTCAAGCAAATGGGCTGGGTGTCAGCTCCGGCTGGCCAGTTGGCCCGGAGCTGCCATTCGGAGGGAGCTGCGCGTCAAACATCCAGCACAGTCACCATCACACCAAGCCCAGCTGAAACATTGCCATGACATTGGGAGATGTAAGCTCTGTGGCCACGCTGAACCCCACCTGTGTCACAAGCAACTGGAATCCAACCGGCCCAAGAAACCCTGCCAAACTGCCGGGATGCCACGTGGCTGCCAAACAACTGAGGGGCATGGCGATGACATCACCCAGGATGGCAGAGAGGGCCAAACGAGGCCTGAAAGGCAGTGGGTGGGGGCTGGAGGAGGGACAACCCAGCCAATCTGATAGGAGGTTTTGGCAAGCAGACAAGCTGGGAGTATAACTATTATGCTGGCTTAATGCCGAGAGCAATTACTCTGGGACACATGGGAGGAAAGACGTGCATGATTGGGTGATAGGAGAGGTGTTGTTTATTGTATAAAAGGTGGCAGGGAGCATGGGCATGTAGCCCTATCAAAAGATTCAACAGAGATTGTCAGTACGTGCCAGGAAGTTAATAAAAGAAGGCAGCAACAGACTAGGTTTGTGTCCTTTCTTTTGCATTCTGTTTGGAACTTGACACTGGGAGGACTCTGTCCGCCAAAATTACTCAGAGTATGGGTACCTCCTTTCCAGAATAGGGGTCTGCTCAGTGATGCTCAGCCAGTCACCCAAAAGTGAACCTCTCACTTGCCTTTCAACCCCTTCCCACATACTATCTCCCTTTCTTAACAGAAGAAGTATCTGCTATATCTGTAACTGGAAACACTCTCATTGTGGCACTAGTTATCTTTGATCACCACCTTCATACACCCATCTATTTCTTCCTGGAGAACCTTTCCTTCTTGGAGGTTTTTTACAGCTCCAATATATTTCCAAGATTCCTTTTTACTGTTCTAACTGGAAACAAAATGATTTCATTTAACAGATGCTTCACACAGTGGTATCTCTTTGGCTCTTTAGAGGCTACAGAATGTTGCTTATTCTGTGCAATGTCTTATGACTGCTATCTAGCTATCTGTAAATCACTGCACTATGCAACAATTATGCAAGCCCAGACTTGTATCCAATTAGTTGCTGCATCTTGGATCAATGAATTTGTAACTATTGTGACATTATTTCATCTCATGTTACAACTAATGTTTTGTGACTCAAATGAAATGGATCACCATTTTTATGGTTCACTCATGATTGTGTATATAATACCTCAGGGTGCCGTTGGCCAAACAATGTCGGCTGACGGCCCCCAGGAAGAGAGCATTCTCTGTGGGAGCCCCGACTCTCTGGAATGGATTGCCCACCAAGCTCAGGACAGCCCCCGACCTTCTTTCCTTCCGTCGCGAGCTGAAGACGTGGCTCTTCTGTCAACTCAACTGATCCATTTGGGGGTATACTGTTATAATTTTAAATTGTTTTAATAGGGTTGCTGATTTTAATTTTTATTTCATTGTGATTTGTATTGGAAATTGTCATTTTGTAAGCCGCCTTGAGTCCCTAGGGAGAAAGGCGGCATATAAATCGCAATAATAAATAAATAATAAAATGATGTCAATAGAAAAATGGGGGGGGAATCCTTTCTGTTATACACAGTTTTGCCCCCTGTCACCAATTCTTTCATATATACAGCCTAATGAACAAGGAAGTCAAAGAGGCACTGAGAAATAACATTAGAAAATTTGTGCAATGCAGAGTAAAGTCTTCCATCCTTCCGAGGTGGATAAAATGAGGACCCAGATTGTTGGGGACAATATGCTGACTCTGTAAACCGCTTAGAGAGGGCTGTAAAAGCACTATGAAGCAGTATATATGTCTAAGTGCTATTGCTATTGCTAATCTACTTAGACATAAGACAGTACTGTGAGGATTAGGTGTTCAGCAGAGTGATGGCATGAGGGAAAAAATGTCTCTGTGTCTAGTTGTTTTGCCATGTAATGCCCTATAGCAGCAACCCAAAGGGAGGAGTTGAAACAGATTATGTCCAGGATGTGAGGGGTCTGTGGTTATTTTCTCAGCCCTCCTTCTGACCCACGCCATATACAGGTCTTCTATGGAAGACAGGCTGGTTGCAATTATATCTTCTGCAGTCCTAACTATCCATTGGAGTCTGTACCTGTCCTCTTTAGTTGCTGTACCAAACCAGACAGTTATAGAAGTACAAATGACAGATTCAATAATTACTCTCTAAAACTGTATCAACAGCTCCTGGGCAGTCTGAACTTCTTAAGTTGATGTAGGAAGAACATTCTTAAGCATCAACAACAGGAAGAATATGATTGGTTATATTAAAAAAACCTGTCTCTGGTTTGGGACAGCATACACTTGAAGGACTCTGCACGTCTGGCAGGCAGGATCGGACGGGGCAGGCACCGTTCGGAGTGGATCAGGGGAGGAAGCCCCAAGGTGGGGGCTCAGCAGCACTGTTCCACCAGCCAGCCAGCCCTTCCCACCTGGCACTCCAGGGGCGAAGACAGCCGTCCTCCTTCGGAGGCAGGCAGCCTCACTGGCCACCGCCCTGGAACTGCTGAGGGCCGAGTGGGAGAATGACAGGTAGCCAAGCAATGATGGAGGGGGGGAGAAGGTGGCGGGGCAGCTGTCGTGGCACCTGCTCCCTAGCTCGCTCATGTCTCACCAGCTCCACTTCGTCAACAGGCACCCGCTGGCTTGCAGAACCCTCTTTCAGGCCGGGCCGGGAGCTCCAGGGATGCGTCCCATTTCTGGCTGGCAGAGTGCTACTGGGGGCCAGGGAGGCCAAAAACGGGACTTGTGGGGGCCCCAGGAGGGGAAAGCAGTGACCTCCACCTCTGCTTCTTAGCTTGGGCTTCTTCCGTCCATCCGTCCCCAGACTCGGGGCGGGGATCAACCAGCACGCTCCAAGTGGGCAAGCAGCCACAGTGGCCCTGGAGTTCCCGCCGAGCTTGAAAGAGGTTCCTGCAATCCGGTGGGCGCCTGTTCGGCATGTGCGGAGGAAGCTCCGGGCAGCCAGCAAGATTCCAAAAGTGAATTGAGACAGGCCATGATGCGAATGGAATGGAATGGAATGGAATGGAATGGAATGGAATGGAATGGAATGGAATGGAATGGAAATAGGACAGAATGGAATGGGAATGGGAATAGGATGGGATGCAATAGCAATAGCAATAGCAATAGCAATAGCAATAGCAATAGCAATAGCAATAGCAATAGCAATAGCAATAGCAATAGCAATAGCAATAGCAATAGCAATAGCAATAGGATGGAATCAGTGGTGGGTTGCTACCAGTTTTCCCCGGTTCTTGCGAACCGGTAGTGGAAATTTTGAGTAGTTCAGAGAACCAGTAAATACCACCTCTGCCTGGCCCCACCCCAATCTATTCGCTGCCTCCCAACATCAGAGGCTTTTTTTTTACTTTTAAAAGCATTTTTTTGGCCGAAGAGGTTGTAGAAAAAATGCTTTTAAAAGTTAAAAAAAAAAGCCTCTGATGATCGCGCGGCTCAGCTGGGCATGGGGGGTGCGCACAGAGATTTTTGCTACCGGTTCTCTGAACCGCTGGCCGCCATCACTACCAGATCGGGTGATCCGGTCCAAACTGGGAGCATTTCACCCCTGATAGAAACCCAAATTATATGCCTGCATTCCTAAAAGAAAGGTATACTGCATCACTGTTGGCACACCAATTGTTCCATGTAGGTCTCAGTCTTTAATGTTCTGAACACATGGTCCTAGAATAAACTACCCAATTGGAAAAGTATGTTCAGTGTTTCTGTAAACCTTCCATATAGTTCAACATATGTTCAACACACTGCACTAGTTTTTTGATGTTATTTCGTTCATTTTAGCTGCTAAACCAGTCCTTGACCAGTTAATGTGTGCGAGTATGCTGTGAAATTAATAGATGAGAAAAAGACACAAGAGTACAGCATAAAGAACCTTTTATTAAGCTATTTGATAATTCTGTCATATGGCATGTAAATAATCAATAGGGTTTTGGTTGCCATATTTGCTGACAATCCTGGCAATGCTTTTATCTGCCTTGTGGTATTACTTCAGTTCCAGTGTAGGACAATGTCCTGAAAGGAGTTGTTTGTAAAATGAGTTTCTGCCTTTCCGGACTTCCCGCAGACCATCGATAAACTTCCAAATGGTTGGATAGCACATTCCCAATTGGGCATGCAGTCGCCAATGAGCAGCTTCGGTGTGCTGTTCATATAATCCTCTGTGCTTCATGTTTGGTAGAACAGATTCCACATGGCTGTTGGGAACAAAGGTGGTTGTCCTCCTTGTCCTCTCCTGCCTGGACACCCTATGTAGTTGCCCTCGAACCAGTTCAGTAGAGGTTGCAGCTCTCCTGGCAGATATTCTTCTAGAACAGCAACACATTCTTCCAAGTCTGGGACAGGCACGAATGCCAAGGCCAAAACCATTTTTGCCTTCATGACAAACTCCATCTCACTATTGAATTCATGGACAGCTCCACTTTTGACCAAATGCTTCCTCATGTTCTGGACGAGGTGGAAGAAACAGCCTTTTAGAGCTACCTCTGGGAAGCATTCCCTGATGGCATTCATGGCAGCCATTTCAAAATCACAGTGACTGGACTGCAGTTGGCTGTTAGTCACCAGGATTTTCATGAAGTCATGGTCCCATCGAATCCTGGTTCGGAGGAGGAGTTGAAACCAGGACCATCCGACAGGGATGGCACATCTCCCCTGGAATGTCTGGAGAATCCAGGGGCTGAGGACAACGCTGTCCCAGGCACCTCTGGCATTGGGGCAACTGGTCGAGGAGCTGACTGCCTTCACAACCTCAGGGGTGGATCGGCTGCAGACAGGCAGTGGTGATGACAGGCAACAGATCCCCTCTGATGAGGAACAGCTGCCTGCCTGATCTGAGGGCACGGGTAATGGAGCGGAGGGAAGCTCAGCGGAGGTCTGTGAGGCTGCTGACAAAGCCATCCCACCCCTCCTCACAAGGAACACCTGGCTTGGGCTGATTTAACCAGAGGCCAGGGGAGGGTGTCTTCGTTAGGAACAATTATTCCTTCGGCACGCACTTCCCTGCCCTTTGTAAACTCTACTTCTTTGATTTAAGATTGTGTTTCTGCCCTATGGACTCTGAACCTTGTTTGTGGACTACAGACTTCCTCCTTGCCTTGTGAATCGGCTCTGGGGACTATTGGATTTAGTTTGTGAGACTGGGTTGCACTGACTGTGGGTGGCTGCCTTCGGGAAAGTTTGGGGTGGAGCTTTATTGGACATTGTAGGGCAGCCAGACAACATGCTCCAACTTGTCTGGCTGCAACCAAGGTCCTTTTCAAAAAATGGGATGGGGTGGAGTTGGGGTCGGGGTCGGGAACAAACTGTTATGACCCAGATGACATAGGTGGATGCAAGCTTCAATAAAGTTCTGCTATCCCATGACAAATGGCCCTACAATGTCCTATAAAGCTCCATCACATCAGCGACTTCCAAGTGGTCAGCAAGGACATTCAGTGGAATGAGGTGGCTTTGATGGACCAGTTCCAGGAAGGCCTCTCCTCAGACCTGATGGACGAGTTAACCTGTACCAACTGCCCCCTGATGCTCCAGGACCTGTTGCATCTGTGCCTGCGCATAGACAGTCTGTAGCAGCACGGGGCAAGATGATGGACCACTGGCTCGATGGTGCCGCCTAAGAAGCTGTTATTCCTGAGGAGCCTATGCAGCTCGCACCCGCACAGCCGCACCTCACTCAAGCTGAGAAAGACCAGCGTCACCACAGTCTTTGTTTGTAATGCAGGGGCCAGGAGCATATGGCTGTCAATGTCCAGTCAAGGTGAAGTGGCCTTTGGCAGCAAACAACAAGGGCCCAGCCTAGAGGGCTCAATAGGCTGGGCTCACCTTGTAACAGGCCAGTCCCAGCCACCACATCCCACCCTGTCCAGACACATGGTAATTTTGATCATCTTGTTGCCGCTGGGCCAGGGAGACATGGTAGTACATGCCATGGTTGAATCTGGTGCCACAGCAAATTTTATGGATGCAGAATTTGCAGCCTGGTGGACTATTCCCCAGCAGCTGGTCCTGGTGGACACCATTGATGGCCACTTTGCTCTGGACCTGTGGTTGCTGCCACAAAAACCCTGTGGATATGGATTGGCTCACATGTGGAGGAGCTTGAGTTCTTTTTTAAAAAACAGTTTATTTATATATTTTCACATTACATACATAAGTGCTTAGTGAACAGCGTATTGTCTGGATCAATTTATTTTTATACAATAATACTTTTCCCACTCCTAATTTCTACCTCTGCTATCCAACCATGTATAAAACAAGTCCCATGTTTGAAAGTATCTTCTTTCCCAATTTTTAGTGTCAGTCTGTCCATTTCTGCACAATCTACATTTTTTAAAATTACATCATCCTCTGTAGGTGTTTCCTCATTTTTCCAGTACTGTGCAAATACAATTCTTGCTGCTGTCAAGACATGTAATATTAAGTATAAGTTCCCTTTATCATACTTTTCAAGTATTATGCCTAGCAAAAATATTTCTGGATTAAAATCTATGTGTTGTTTTAACATTTTCTTCAACCATGTATGTATTTTTGTCCAATATTTCTTTGCTTTTACACATGTCCACCACATATGATAATATGTCCCCAGTGTCTGGTTACATTTCCAACATCTGGCAGACATGCTTTTAAACATCTTTGCTAATCTTGCCGGTGGTAAATGCCACCTATAAAACATTTTATATAAAATTTCCTTATATGCACTTGCCATTGTCAACTTACAATTTCTTTCCCAAAGCTTTTGCCATTTGTCTAAATCTATAGTATATCATTGTCTCTTTTACCTGTTCATCTTCCATTTTTAAGCTTAACAAGAAATTGTATATTTTCTTTATCAACTTTTCATCTACTCCTAACATTATTTGGTCAAATATTGTAGGCTTTTTATAGAACCATAGTTCTTAATATCTTTCTCATATATAAATTTTATTTGCATATGCGGCCACCATGATAAGTCCACACCTTGATTCTGCAACTCTTGTTTCCTTTTAAAATATCTTTATATGTTAATTTTTTTCCAGCTTTACTACATTTGGATGTATAAATGCTTCCATTGTTGAGAGCCAAACTGGAATTTTTAATGTAAATTTTTACTTTCACCTTTCCCATACTGAAAGTAGAGCATTTCTTATATAGTGTCTTTGAAAATATCTACTGTATGGGTTTTGTTTTTGTTGTACCATAAAAAAGCATGCCAGTCTTGTATAGTTATCTTCCTTAATTGTAACACATTTTGCTGTTAAGTATATTCCCAAGTATTTAACTTTCTTAACTATCTATAAATCTAATTTCTTTGTCAATTCTCTCTTCTGTTTTTCTGTGAGATTTTTAACTAAGATTTTAGTCTTATCTTTGTTTATTTTCAATCCTGCAACTGTCCCATATTCTTCTATTATTCCCATTAACTTAGGGCCCGTTTCCAGTGGTTCTTCTAAAATAAATACTATGTCATCTGAGAATGCTTGTAATTTGTATTTTTCCCTTTTTATTTCCATACCTTTTATTTCTAAGTCTCATCTAATATTTCTATTTAACACTTCCAATGTTAATATAAATAGTAATGGGAAGAGTGGACATCCCTGTCTTGTGCCTTTTTTATATTAAAATTCTCCGTTAAGTCCCCATTGACTATTACTTTCGCCATTTGCTTACAATGTATTGCCTTAATCATTTTTATAAACTTCTTGCCAAAATCCATATATTCTAACCGTTGTATCATAAATTGCCAATTTACATTGTCAAAGGCTTTCTGTCCATCTAAAAAGATCAGCACCATTTGTTTTTCCGAGTGCACTTCATAATATTCCAATGTGTCTAGTATAAATCTTACATTGTTTTTAATTTGTCTTTTTGGAAGGAATCCATTTTGATCCGGGTTAATAAATTCATTAAGAATTTTTTAAAATCTCTCTGCCATTATTGATACAAAAATTTTGTAATCTGCATTTAGTAATGATATAGGCCTATAGTTTTTTATCTGTGTCAAGTCTGAGTCTTCTTTTAGAATTAAAGTGATATTAGCATCTATCCAGGTGTTTGATATTTTAGCTTCTAATAAAACCTCATTATAAACCTCTAACATTGACAAACTCAACGTATCCTGTAATTGTTTATATACTTCAGCTGGTAATCCATCTGGTCCTGGATTTGTTTGTTTTTTTTGTCTCTTTATCGCCTCTGTCATCGTTATTTTTACATTTAACATATTTTTAATATTTCACTTTCAGTAATTTGGCTTTTTCCAAGTATTGCGTTATCCTTTCCTCTGGAATTTTTTCTTTGTCATATAATTTTTCGTAGCATTCCTGAATTATTTTTTAAATCTCATTTTGAAACTGTAAATGATTCCTGTATGACTCCTGCGCATGCTCAAGATGGCGGTTTCAGCTTGAGACGCTCCCGGGGATGGGGGCAACCTCTGGCATTTTGGGACCTTGGGGGGTTGAATTTGACCATCCTTGCCCCCAGTCCTAGAGAAGGGGGCCTCTTCCCAACACTCTGAGGGGTTTTTCGCCCTCCGGGACATCAAGAGAGAGGAGAAACGGCCGTCAGAAGGCGCTGTGGGGTGACGGCAGGAACAGCTGTTCGGCAGCTCTCTCTCTCCCTTTACTATGCTGGCGGCGGTTGGGGCGGCGGTGGCAACTCTGCAACGGTGGCGGCGGCAATACGAGGGTTTCCCCTGGCTCTCTGGCTTCTCTGGGGTTTTTTAAAGCTCGCGGCATTTCTGGGGCATGGAGGGAACCCTGGTGGAGGGAACCCTGGTGGAAACGGCGGCACCGGCGGTGGTGGTGCCTACGAGGCGTCAACTGTTTCCGGACGTTGGTGGAGGCGAGGGAGCAGCAGCCGACTACTATTGACATAGATGGGTGGTGAGAGGCAAATAACCTGGACCTGTTAGGGACTGGTCCTTCTGTTCCCTGCAGGAATCCGAAGGCCCCTTGAGTTGGGGCTGCAGACTGGGGATATAAATGACCTAAGAGCTAAGGAGGGGGAAAGGCTGGAAGATGGCCGAGGGCTGGTTTTGGGTTACCTCGGGCCATATTCCCACCCCTTCTTTGGCCTATGCAGGCCCTATTATGGTCATTACCCCAGCTGCCTTTTTGCCTCGTAAGCCACTTTTCCGTCTGTCCGTGTGTCATCAAACCTTGCCCCCAGGTTTCTGTCTACTTCTGCCTCCTGGACTGGCTTATTCCATCTATTTATTCCATCTATGCCCCGGACTATTGGACAAATGGACAGCTATGACGTGGGCGCTGAGGGAGCCCAGATTATTACTACCATTCCTTAACAGAGGGGACAGTTTTTTGAACTTTTTTCACAACATATTCCATCTGACCAGTCATCGTGAGAGGATGCCTGGGAGAAATACCCCCTGGATCTACTGAAAAGGCATAGGACTCCCCCCACTGTCGTGGGAGGACAGTGGAGTTCAGTTACCCACACTTCTGAGTTTGCTGCCTCTGTCCTTAGACTTTTAGACTGTATGGTACCCTTGCCAGAGGTTATTTGCACCTTTCCCGTTTTGTAGATGTATTCAACCGTTGAACTTTTTGCGCTGCGAGACTCCCCCCTCTTGCAGGTTTGGCCCTCCATGTTATCGAGGGCCTACCTCGATGATGGCTTTTGGAACCCAGAGAGGTGGTATGCTGCGAAGAGGGGGTTGAGGGGTTTCTTACATAAATTTTTAGGTAAACTGTTAAGGGTTTCCAGGGAGAGGGGGAGGGTCGGATTTTAATTCGGACTGTGGGTATGGGGGATAACCCACTAAAGGGAAGGTCGGGTCTAGCTGTGAAGCGTGGCATGGGGGGGCGGGGATCCGGGGTCGAGGGGAGGGCTGGAGCTTATCCAGATCGTGTTTCTAACATCAACATCGTGAGTGGGAGGGGCAGACATGGCGGGAACAGGGGGCCATATCGTGTTAGGGGAGCGTGTGCTCGCTGTTTACGAGCGGTGGCGTGCTCCGGCCCCCAAGGCTCCACTCGTTTTCCAGGTAGCACAGACCCTCAAGGCCCGGGCCTTCGGCTGATGTTGTGCAATGCCAGGTCTGTAGTAAATAAGGCCCCCCTCATTTGTGATCTTATTCAGGAGGGGGGAGCAGACCTGGCAGGTATCACAGAGACCTGGTTGGGCCAGGAGGGGGGGTTCCCCTCGTTGAAATGTGCCCACCAGGTTCCCAGGCATTTCATCAGCCGAGGTCACAGGGGAGGGGAGGGGGGGTAGCAGTTATTATTAAAGAAGGTCTTAGACCAAGGGAGGCCAGTGTTTCTCAGATGGCCGGCTGTGAGTCCCTCCTTGTGAAGTGGGGCCATGGGGTACAGATGGGTTTGCTGATCATGTACCTGGCTCCCTGCCATGTGGCAGCAGCCCTGCCCGAGCTACTCAACATCATCGCAGCGGTGGCAGTTGATACCCCTAGACTCATGGTCATGGGGGATTTCAACCTGCCGTCCGTGGGTGAGGCGTCTGAGGTGGCTCGGGAGTTCATGGCTTCCATGACAGCTATGGACCTGACCCAGCTAATTCATGGACCTACTCACACAGGGGGAAACACACTGGACCTGGTTTTCATCTCTGGACAGTGGTTGAGTGACCTTGAAATAGGGGATATAGTCACTGAGCCCTTGTCATGGTCGGATCACTCTCTCCTTCGTCTTGACCTTCGAACCGCTGCACCTCGCCGCAGGGAGGCAGAGCCGGTAAGATGATTCCGCCCCAGGCGCCTGATGGAACCTGACAGGTTCCAGGTGGAGCTTGGGCCATTCCCTGAGGCTCTGGCTCACGCCTTGACTGGAGACCTAGTGGCCGCCTGGGATAGGTCAGCCGCTGGAGCTCTGGATCGGGTCGTGCCTTTGCGGCCTCTGACCTGGTGCCGATCTCACCTGGTTCCTTGGTTCACCGAGGAGCTAAGGGAGATGAAGCGCTGGAAAAGACGCCTAGAGAGTAGTTGGAGGGCCAGCCTTTCTGAATCTGACTGGACACTGGTAAGATCTCATATTAAGAATTACCTAGTGGCAATAAAAGCAGCAAAATGTAACTATTTTGCTGCTCTTATTGCGTCATCAGATAACCGCCTGGCCGCCCTGTTTAGGGTGACCCGCTCCCTGCTCCACCAAGGAGCGTGGGAGGACCCCTTGGAGGGTAGAGCCGAGGATTTTGTACAGTATCTGCATGACAAAATCACTCAGATTCGGGAAAACCTGAAACCTGGGTGGTCTCAGGGGGAATGACTGGGGCGGGTCTTGTGAATATAATCTGGGACGAGTTTGATCCTGTGGCTCCTGATGATGTGGACAGGATTCTGGGCAGACTGAACACGACCACATGTTTGTTGGACCCGTGTCCCTCCTGGTTAGTGCTGGCTTCCCTGGAGGTGATGCGAGGCTGGCTCCAGGGGATTATAAATGCTTCGTTGAGTGAGGGTGTCTTCCCCGCCGCCTTGAAAGAGGCGGTGGTGAGACCTCTCCTCAAGAAGCCTTCCCTGGACCTGGCAATGTTGGTAAATTATCGTCCGGTCTCCAACCTTCGCTTTGTGGTGAAGGTTGTCAAGAGTGTGGTTGCGCGGCAGCTCCCCCAGTACCTGGATGAAACAATATATCTGGATCTGTTCCAGTCGGGCTTCAGGCCTGGGTACAGCATGGAAACGGCATTGGTCGCGTTGGTTGATGATCTCTGGAGGGCTCGGGACAGAGGTTGCTCCTCTGTCCTGGTCCTATTAGAGCTCTCAGCGGCTTTTGATACCATCGACCATGGTATCATGCTGCACCGGTTGGAAGAGTTAGGGGTGGGAGGCACCGTGTTGCGGTGGTTCTCCTCCTTTCTCTCCGACCAGTGGCAGTCTGTGTTGGCAGGGGGGCAGAGGTCGACCCCGAGGCGCCTCATTTGTGGGGTATCACAAGGGTCGGTCCTCTCGCCCCTTCTGTTCAACATTTATGTAAAGCCGCTGGGTGAGATCATCCGTGGTTTCGGGGTGAAGTATCATCAGTATGCTGATGATACTCAGTTGTACATCTCCACCCCGGACCACCCCAACGATGCCCTTGAAGTGATGTCCCGGTGCCTGGAGGCCGTACAGATCTGGATGGGGAGTAACAGGCTCAGACTCAACCCATCCAAGACCGAGTGGCTGTGGTTTCCGACGTCCCGATATAGTCAGCTGGTGCCATCACTGACTATTGGGGGTGAACCATTGGCCCCCACGGAGAGGGCTCGCAACTTGGGCATCCTCCTGGATTCACGGCTGTCTTTAGAACAGCACCTGATGGCCGTGACCAGGGGGATTTTTTATCAGGTTCGCCTGATCCACCAGTTGCATCCCTTTCTAGATCGGGACTCTTTACACACGGTCACTCACACCCTCGTCACTTCCCGCCTGGACTACTGTAATGCTCTCTACATGGGGCTCCCCTTGAGGAGCACCCAGAGGCTCCAACTGGCGCAGAGTGCGGTCGCGCGGGCGGTTACGGGAGCGACATGGCGTTCCTGTGTGACACCTCTCCTGCGCGAGCTGCACTGGCTCCTGGTGGTCTTCCGGGTGCGCTTCAAGGTTTTGGTTACTACCTTTAAAGCGCTCCATGGCTTAGGACCTGGTTATTTACGAGACCGCCTACTGCCACCAGTGGTCTCCCACCGGCTGGTACACTCTCATAGAGAGGGCCTCCTCCGGGTGCCGTCGGCCAAACAATGTCGACTGGCGGCCCCCAGAGGGAGAGCCTTCTCTGTGGGGGCACCTACTATCTGGAATGAGCTCCACTCGGAGATTCGGAGGATCCCGGACCTACGCATCTTTCGCCGCGCTCTTAAGACCTTTTTATTTCGCCAGGCAGGCCTGGCCTGATTCCCCCTTTTTTAATAATATTATAAATTTTAATTTGTTTCAAATTATTGGGGTTTTAATATTTCTATGGCCAAATTTATTTAATTGGATTTTAGTGGGTTTTAAATGTTGTATTTATATGTTTTATTTATGGCTGTTCACCGCCCCGAGTCCTTCGGGAGGAGGGCAGTATACAAATTAAATAAACTTAAACTTAAACTTAAATTTCCTTTTCCATCTTGTAATTTGTTTATCGATTTCTTCTCTCTCTCTTTTCAATTTGTAGGCTAACCATCTTCCTGGTTTGTTTGCATTTTCAAAAAAGCTTTGTCCAGCTCTTTTAATTTGCTGCACCAATTCTTCTTTTTCTATTAAATTTAATTTGTGTTTTATTATTTCCATTTGTTTTTTTAAGGTTTCCTTTTTTTGGATCATTTTGCAGTTCCAATTCCAATTTTTTATATTCTCCTTCTAATGTCTTTTTGTGTTGTTTTTTTATTGCTATTCTTTCTCATTATATAAGCTAAACCTTAGAAGTATCTTCTTTTTTGTTTTCTTCAAAGAAAAATTCCATTTCTTTTACTGTTGTTTCCATAAATTCTTTCTCTTTTAATATAGATTGGTTCAGTGTCCATCTCCACCTTTTCTTTTCTTCTTCCCATTTTATTATTATTGGGTTATGGTCAGCCCATAAATTAGTTTCTATCTCTATCTCTTGCACATTAGTTCTTAATTCAGGTGAACTCCAAATCATGTCAATTCTGGACCATGACTTGTGCCTATTTGAATAGAATGTGTATTGATTTTTCCCCAGATTCATTTCTCTCCATACATCCTGCATAGAGATTTTTTCTGCCATTTTAAAAAATGCCTTTGGGAGTATCTTCCTTGCCTTCTTTCCAGTCGTGCTACTTCTGTAATCTAGTCTTGCATCTACAATTGCATTAAAATCTCCTACAACACAAATATTTTCATATTCCAATTCTAGTATCTTTTTATGCAGCTTTTGATAGTATTCTTCTTGCTTATTACTTGGTGCATATATTGCTATTAATAGTATCTTTTTTTGACTTATTACTATCTCCACCATTAGAATTCTTCCTTCATCATCGGTATAAATTTGTTTAGAATTTATGGTTTCCTTAATAT
Organism: Ptyas mucosa; assembly: GCA_012654045.1. Classification (NCBI taxonomy): domain Eukaryota; kingdom Metazoa; phylum Chordata; class Lepidosauria; order Squamata; family Colubridae; genus Ptyas; species Ptyas mucosa. The sequence goes on from WNWU01012440.1 coordinate 137,350, forward strand.
ATAAAGCTACTCCACTTTTCTTTTGCTGTGTTGATGAAAAATATAGTTTCCCAATTTTGAGGCATTCCAATAGTTTACTGTGCTGTTTTTTATGTGGGTCTCTTGGAGGCAAATTATATCTACTTTTAATTTTTGTAATCATGTAAATATCTTCTTCCTTTTTGTAGGTGAATTCAGTCCATTTATATTTATCAACCACATCTCGATTTTCCCCTCCATCTCTGTTATTTATATATAGGTCTTACAGTCCTAGTTGTTCTTGTTTGTCTCTGTTCTTTTTCCCATGTTCCTTCTTGTTCTGCTCGCTCTATTTTTTCTTGTTCTTGTGTTCTCTTCTCTTCTCCTGTTGCTTCCTCTTGTCCTTGGCATTCTAACTCTCCTCTTATTTCTCATCCCTCATTTGCAGCGAAGTACCCATTGTAGAATTCTAATGCTTTATCTATTGAATCCAGTCTATATCTTTTCCCCTCCCAATTTACTAGTATTCCTTCTGGTACCAACCATCTAAAGTTTGCCTCTCTTTTGATCAGCTTTACGGTCAAGAATTGATATTGCTTACGTATATCTCTTACCCTCCTAGGAATCTGCCTCAAAACCACAATTTCTTTCCCTCTGTAGTTCAAAGGATCCTCCCTTGCCCTTTTTAGTATTTCAGCTCTTATTGATTTTTTTTAACAAATCTCACATGTACCTCTCTTGGGACCTTGTGTCTCCTTGTGTAATTTTAAATATTTCATCAATCTCTCCCTCTATATCTTTCTTTTCTATCCCTAGAGCATTTGCCAATAGCTCTGTCAACACTTCAGGGAGGTCTTCTTCTTTGTCCTCCACTATATTTTGAAATCTTAGGAAGTGGGCTGCTTTCTCCATTTCCAGAATAACTGTCTCCTTGAGGTTCTTATTTGCTTGTGTCAGTTCCTTCATTCCTTTTTTTGGTTTCTTCTGATTTATCCTCTATTTTCTGGATCCTTTGTTCATTTTTTGTTATCATTTGGTGAAAATTCTCTAATCTCCCATCCATATTCTGGATCTGTTCTTTCATTTCTCCCAGGTCACCTTTCACCTCACTATGGTTTGTCCTTATTTCTTTTTTCTGTGCTGCAATAGCTTCTTGAATAGATTGGAACATCGCTTGTATTTCTTTTTGGAAAGTATTCATTTTTTTCTTGTATCATATCTATTGATCTTTGACTTGATGGGCTGGATGCTGCAGATGTTGGTGTAGAAGATACTTTCTTTCCAATTTTGGTTAGATTCGGAGGGCTCATTTTTCCCCTCCCCCCTTTTTTCTATTTGTCTAAAATAACAATTGGGACCTAATTACTCCATCAATACCCTTTTACAATTAATTTTAGAATAGATTTAATGTATATCAGTAGCAATATTGGTATATTAAGTCTATTAAGGGAGGGGAAAGAAAAATTGCTTTAAGATCATAGGTTTATGGTCCAATTTTCCTTGTCAGCCTCTCGTCTAAGTCCATATCGTTTCACTTGTCTTCTTTTACCTTCCAAAGTGTCCATCAAATGATGTTTGTAATCCAAAAAGGCCCACCAAATTGTCCACTATCTCAATAGACCATAAACCATGAAGGCCAAAAAAGCCTCTTCATTCAAGCTCCAAACAGATTCAAAACAATTCCACGAAGTCAACAATATTTATAATCCGCAACAGTTCAAAGTACTTCAAAGGGCTCGCCGTCTATCCCCAATCCAGCAATAAAATAATCTTGCAGCTGTTCTCATAACTCCAATCCATTAAAAAATATTTTCTACTTTTAAGGTCGCAAGTTTATTTCAGTTTAATATCTTTTTCCACCAGTAGATGTCATCCCGGCTCTATCTTTCAGCTTCCAGCTAATACAGCGAAAGCATAGTTTTCCTTGTCAGGTATTTTGTTTTTTCCATATATTCCAGTAAAAGAAAAAATTGTCAGGGTTCCAAGTAACACCCCCAACAAAATCAAATTCCGAGGCTTGAAGTTCCTCAAAGCTAACTTTTATTAGAAATGTCATATTGGCACATCTGGGAAAACCCGAATCTGAGAGCTTCTGGATTTTCCACACCCAAAAGAAAGTTCAAGACCTTGTCCCTCACCCACATGTCCACCACACATCCAATCAGGTACCATCCAGAACAGAAGACACCTCCTCATTCTTCTCAACACAGCTGCAGGGCACAATGGTCTTGACTTTCTATAAAGAATTTTATTTTGACTACATATCTTCTTCAGTCTATACAATTCCCCCTCCCAATTTCCCAAAGTAGAAAAAAGATAGAAAGATGGCTTCCAGGTCTGACAGGCTGCGCTCCCCCCGCCCCCAGAAAAGGTGCGTGTCCTGGAAAGAAAATAATACAGGGGGGGGGGGTTGGAGTGAACAGTGCTTGTCTGCCTGTTTTTTATATTCCTCTGCTGCTTCTGACAGCACTTTCTTAGTATTTTCCCACCCCTTCTTTAATGATTCCATCCATTCTGTTAAAGACAGGTTCTCTGGACAGCTCAGGAATGGGGACAAACTCCATGCCGCTGGTGACCTGGAAAGGGGTCAGTCCAGTGCTATTGTGCACTGCATTGTTGTAAGCCACTTCTGCAAACGATAATAGATCTGACCAGTTCTCTTGTTGGTAATCCATATAGCATTTTATGTATTGTTCCACCAAGTTGAGGTTTGGGGGAACAGAAGGGGAAGGTTTTGGGGTCAGAGGGTTAGTATTGGCTACGACGAAGTTGGGACCAGATCTGTCATTCTCAATAAATGAGATATTTCAGCAAAGACTAATTGCTTGGGAGTGAAATTTATTTGAGATGACATCAGAACCTGACAGATAGCCAATACTCCTTTCCAAGCCAGGCTGGCTGACTTCAAAGCTTCCACCTCCCTCCTAGACATTTGGACTGGGTGGAGAAGCAGCCCGGAAGCCATGGCAGAAAGTGCTCTGTCCCAGGAAAGTTTACTTCAAGCAACTGGAAAAGAGCCAGTCTTGACTCCAGCCAGCTTGGATACCTCGGGGCCTCATCTCCTCCCTCTCCCAATGAAGCTGCAAGACAGCCAAGTTCCAGCCGGGACACGAGCCAAGGAGAAGAGAGATAAGTACCCGGCGCTCTTGCCAAAATCTGCAGAGGCCGAATTTCCTTTCCCAAACGTTCAGGGAAAGGGAAAACCCCTAAGCGAGTTGGGGAGGGTGGACTGGCTACTGGACTGGCAGCAGGCCAGGCACCAAGAAGCTTCAGGGAAGCCACGCCAGGGCCCCATAGATGAATTAAAGGAGAAATTTGACCGTGCCACCCTTCTGGAGGAGGAGCCATCATGCAGGCCAAAGGAGAGGGGGGGACCAGGTGAGCCTGCCAAATTGAGACACCCTAGGCGAAGGCACAGCCCTTCCCCCCCCCAAGGAAAAAGGAGAGAAAGCCCAAAACTGCATCCATGGGTTGCCCCCTTGCAAAGCGGGCAGAGCCGCCGGGACAGGACACCACCTCCCTACCCTGAAATGAGGAAAGAGGAAGATGATCTGTGGCACCAAGAGCAGGCTTACAGAGCCCTTCACTGGGAAGATAAAGCAGCAAGGGAGGACCCACCCCGCTTCAGAGGGAAGTTCAACGGTGACCCAGACCAGCTGGCACAATTCCTCGACACAGCTGAGATCTACATCGAACGTTATAGGCACCTCTATCCATTCCCCAGAGCCCTAGTCAGTGACATTGCAGAGGGTATGGAGGGAGAAGCAAAAAGGTGGTCAGCAGCCCTATACAAGAACAGGGCCCCCCAACTACATGACGCAGGTGGGTTCTTGCAACTGTTACGAACCCGGTTTGAAGAGGCAGAGGAGGACCCCTACGTGGAAAACGAGCTCAGGAACCTAATGCAGAAGGGGAAACCTATCAGAGAGCATATCCGTGAGTTCAGGAGAGTCATTGGGACTCTACCCACCTTACCAGAGCAACTACTGGTGTACTTTTTTAGAACAAGCCTGGATAAGCGAATCGCCCAAGTGACCGCTTATCGAGACATCCTGAACCGACTCTCCAAATGGTTCCGAGTAGCAATAAAAGTCGACAGGGGGCTGCGGGCCAATGACATGCCGGAGCAGCCAGGTAGCAGGGAGAGAGGCCAACCTGACCAGAGACCACCAGACAGACGAGGAACCGCAACACCACAGCCCACCCAGAGACCATATGTCCCACGGAGCCCGCTGAGGTGCTACAGGTGCGGGGGGATCGGTCACCTAGCAGCAGCGTGTGGAACCCCGAGACCGAGGCCAGACCCACCACCCAGGGCACGACCAGAATGAGGACCCAAACGCACCACCAATGCACCACAGAAAGCCCCCCAGGGTCCAGAAGTCTTCGCCCACCTGACCGAAGCCAGAGGGGCCCCAGATGAGGGAAATCAATCCCCTGAGTCATATGACAGCGAGGACGAGGGTGAAGACGACCCAATGGTGAGTGGACCCATCCATCCTTTTCTTTTCCCTATACGCCTAACAGCCCTGAAAACAGGGACCCAAGGGACTTTCCAAGCCCTAATAGACTCAGGCTGCATGAGGTGCCTGATTAACCTACCCACAGTCCTAAAGTTGGGGATCCATGCCAAAAAACTCAACCACCCAATCCGATTTGAACAAGTCGATGGATCCCTAGTGGGGGGGACTTATGCCACACACTTGACCGAGCCAGTGAGGCTGGAGCTAGAAGACAACCTGGAAAAGATCCGATTCAAAGTAGCCCCCAAAATGACAGACCCAGTCATACTAGGACTCTCATGGCTAGACAAATGGGGCCCAATCATCTGGTGGCAAGAGGGAACCCGCAGGCTGAGGATTGCAAAGGGCCCCCAACCCCTACCGCTCCTACCAGGGGGGATGGCCCCCATACAGAAGCCCCGATCTTTCCCACCACAGCAAAGGAAGAAGCCGCCAATGCAAGGGCCCCTCCCCAAGGGTACTACAGAGCAACTGGCGGCCGCATCCGACAGCTCCCACGACACAAAACAAATCCCAGAGGCGTATCAAGACCTTGCAGAGGTGTTTAGCGAGGCCGAGTGTGACATTCTAGCCCCCCCCCCCCCGCCGGGCGGCCGACTGCACCATTGAGATCATCCCCGGAGCCAAACTACCTAAACCTAAACTATATGCCATGACGCCCCGCGAGATGCAAGTAATGCGGAACTACATAGACAAGAACCTACAAAGGGGTTTCATTGAGCCAGCTAAACCACGGGTCACGGCACTGGTCCTTTTTAAAGAGAAGAAAGATGGCTCTATGCGTCTACTGGTGGACTTCCGCAGTATCAATGCCATCTGCGTACACAACTTACATCCCCTTCCCCTCATGAAGGACTTGCTATCCCACCTGGCCAAAGGAAACGTTTTCACCAAACTAGACCTCCAAGAAGCCTACTACCGAATACGCATCAAAAAAGGAGATGAGTGGAAAACAGCATTCAACTGTCCCCTAGGAAGTTTCCAATTTAAGGTGATGCCTTTTGGACTGCAGGGAGCCCCGGCGGTGTTCATGCAACTGATAAATGAAGTGCTACATGAGCACCTCTACAAAGGGGTCCTCGTCTACCTGGACAATATCCTCATTTACACGGAAACCTTAGATGAACACATACCCCTCGTCCGCCAAGTATTGGAAAAACTGCTGAGGGCGAACCTGTATGTCAAACTGTCAAAATGCGAATTCCACCATGTGAATTACAATCAGTTCTACAATGGAAACCCCCTCGCGCACATAGACAACTGCAGAGTTTCTTAGGGTTCACTAACTTCTACAGACAATTCATCCCCTCCTTTGCAAGAATTGCCAAACCTCTGACGGACCTCCTGAAGACAGGGAATCCGGCATCGAAGCCCCATCCGGGACAACCCCTACAGTGGGACCCGACCTGCCAACGGGCCTTCGAATCACTAAAAGAGATGTTTGCAAAAGAACCTTTCTTAAGGCATCCTGACCCCGAACAGCCTTTCGTCATCCAAGCCGATGCCAGTGACGTGGCAGTAGGGGCCGTGCTGCTCCAAAAGAACAGCCAAGGAAACCTACATCCTTACACCTACACCTCCCGAAAGCTCACCGATACAGAGAGGCGATGGGCGGCGTGGGAAAAGGAAGTGTTCGTGGTAAGATGGGCGCTGCTAACCTGGCGACACCTACTAGAGGGGGCCCAGAGGCCATTCGAAGTTTGGACTGATCACAAGAATCTGGAGGCCCTCAGAACCCCATGGAAGTTGTCGCCCCGGCAAGTCCGCTGGGCGCAATACTTCAATCGTTTCAACTTTGAGCTCAAGCACATCCCAGGACAGAAGAACTTCCTGGCCGATGCACTCTCCTGGATGCCCCAATATAACAGTGAGTGGGAGCAGATAGTGAACGCCATTATCGCCTCTACCCAGGTCGTGGGTCAAGTGGTCACCAGACGGAGACGGCGTTACTAGCAGGACCAACTTGAAAGTGATTTAACGACAACACTCAAAACTGAAACAGCGGCGGACCCCTGGTTCCGAGACAATCAACATCTCCTGACAAAAAGGGATGACCTAGCATGGAAGGGGACAAAGCTCTATATCCCACAGACTCTATGCACCCTGATCCTTAAGAAAAGCCACGACGTTAAACTTTAGGAAATTTTGGTTTCCTAAAGACTCTGCACTTAGTAGGAAGGCAGTTCTGGTGGCCCCACATGAGAAAGGACGTAGACAGTTATGTAAAAAGTTGTACCATTTGTGCCACGATGAAGAGACGACCAGGATGCCCTCCCGGACTGTTGCAACCAGTAGCTGAACCGACAAGACCATGGGAGGAGATTGCGATGGACTTTATAGTAGAACTACCGAGGAGTGGTGGAAATACAGTGATCTGGACTGTAATAGACTTATTCTCCAAACAGGCGCACTTTATTCCTTGCAGTGGGCTGCCCTCAGCCCGCCAGTTATCTAAACTGTTCCTGAAACACATCTACCACCTACATGGAGTCCCCAGAAGAATCATCTCCAACCGAGGGGTCTAGTTCACAGCAAAATTCTGGAGGGAGTTCCTACGCTCCATAGGGTCGTCCCAAGGCCTCAGCTCAGCGTTTCACCCGAGCACCAATGGGGGGGCAGAGAGACTGAATGCCATGATAGAGCAATACTTAAGATGCTACGATTCGACTACCAACAGTCCAATTGGGCAGACCTCCTATCTTTTGCGGAGGTCGCGTATAATAATGCACGGGATTAACCCCATTTAAAATAGTGAGTGGTATGGACTTCGTCCCCATGCCCTAGTACCCAAGGGAGCCCCCTTCCTCCGTCAGTTTGACCGATTAGATGGCAATGTTGAGAGAAACCTGGGAGAACGTTAAGAGGGCGTTGGCCAAGACGGCACAATCCTATAAGAAACAAGCAGACAAGCACCGAACCCCCCAAAGACCATTTTGAGTGGGAGAGAAGGTCTACCTCTCCACCAAATACTTGAGACTTAGACTCCTGAGCAAGAAATTGGGCCCGAAATTTATAGGGCCGTTCCCTATAGTAAAAATAATCAACCCGGTTACGGTACAACTGCAGTTGCCCCGGCTCCTAGGGAAGATACACCCCGTTTTCCACAGTAGCCTCTTAAAGCCGGTAGTGGGGTCAACCTTAAGGCCAATACCACATGACCCCCGGTCCCCTTGTCGTTGGGGGCCAAACTCACTATGAGGTACAGCGAATCCTCGACTCGAGGTGGCACAGGGGCCGCCTCCAATACTTAATTAAATGGAAGGGTTACCCGTTATCAGAGGCTTCCTGGGTGAAGAGCACAAACATCCAAGCTGACCGCCTTATAACCAAGTTCCATGCAGATCACCCAGGAAAGCCGGGGGCGGGGGACACACCCTCGGATGGGATAACGGTACTTAATTTGTTTTCTTTTCTTGAAACAGGCCTCCCTGGAGAAATGAAGGGAGAGGGGCTGGATGTCAGCCTTTCAAGGCTGCCATAAAGAGGAGGAGATGAGGCTTGAACTTTTACCTACTTATTCTTTTTGTAGATAGTGTTGCTTGGAGATGGGATGGGAGGGGGGAATTCCTGGGGTTGGAGGCAGGAGCTGAGAAGATTGAGCTGGAAGATGGCCAATAAGAAGTTGAGGTTTGGGGGAATGGAAGGGGAAGGTTTTGGGGTCAGAGGGTTAGTACTGGCTACAACAAAGTTGGGACCAGATCTGTCGTTCTCAATAAATGAGATATTTCAGCAAAGACTAATTGCTTGGGAGTGAAATTTATTTGAGATGACATCGGAACCTGACAGATACATTTGAGGCATACTCCCGAAAGCCAAGTAGTTGAAGCATGGCAGTTGCTAACAGTATACCTCTGCCTGAGGCCATGAGGGTGAGTGGAGACTGCAGCAGCAATTGGGACATGTTCAGGGCGGAGTTTGAAGACTATTCCTTAGCTACAGGCTTGAATGATAAGCCAGCAGCAGTACAAGCTGTCACATTAAGGAGATTGATAGACAGTGAATGCCTCCACATTTATAAACACAACCTAACCCTTATTGAGGAGCAAAAAAGCGACATCAAAGCTATCCTAGATGCTTTAGAGGTCTATTTTAGACCTCTTAAAAATGTCATTTACGAAAGATATATATTTGGCAGCTGCAAGCAAGAAGAAGGTGAAACAATAGATAGCTTCATCACACACTTAAGGAAAAAGGCTGCAAGCTGCGACCTTAAGAGACGAACTTATTTGGGACAAAATAGTTTTGGGTGTTACCAGTGAAAGCACACGCTGCCGCCTCTTGAGGGAGCATAATTTAAGCCTACAAGCTGCAATTGAGATGTGTCAGACTATAGAACTTACTGACAAATGGCTGAGAGCTCTAGAGCGGGTTAATGATTGTGTCAATACAGTCTCTAAACCAGTGGTCACCAACCAGTGGTCTGTGAGAAAATTTTGGTGGTCCGTGGAAAAATTATTTGCATTTTTATATTGCATGAAATACTATTTATCTTTTTAAAAATTCATATTAGTGGTTGTGGGATTAAAAATTATGAATTTAGTGGTCCCTGAGATCCAAAAGGTTGGTGACCCCTGCTCTAAACAACAGCCAAGTATGACCAACTATCAACACAAGCACCAGCATAAAACTCAGCTTTATAATTCATTCCCAAATAATCAAGCGGCACGCAAGTATTGCAGCAGTGTGCATATACAAGAGAGAGAGCAGTGCCCTGCTTATGGAAAAACCTGCGGAGTGTGTGGGAGGTTAAATCACTTTGCAGGAGTGTGTCGGCCACGTAAAAAGGAAGTAAGGAAGCTGCACACAATTAAGCAAATGTCAGACTCGGAGGATGCATCCTTGTTTACAACTGATATGGTTTATAGGAAAGAATGTATTGGCGCAGTACACTCTAAGGGCAAAAAATGGTTTGTAAATCTCAGGTTTAACAACATAATTCAACCCTGCCAGCTGGACTCGGGTGCAACATGTGATGTTATGAGTTTAAAGGACAAAATGAAATTGGCACCCGAGATACTTCTTCAGCCTAGCAGTACCAAATTGAAATTATATTCAGGGGAACTAATGGACTCACTGGGCCTATTTCAAACAGAATGCAGCATACGTGGGGATATTTATAAACTTGAATTTGAGATTGTGGAAGCTGATCAGAAACCGCTATTGTCAGGATCAACATGTGAGCACTTGGGGTTGATGCAGTTCACCATTCTGGCCGAGTTACATAATGTTGTGAGTTACCCCCCCCAAACCTCTGGCGAGGCCATTAACAAAACAGCAAATCCTCCAAGTTTACAAGGAGGTGTTTGAGAGCCCCATAGTATCTGTTCCAGGAGAGGTTCATTTTGAACTTGACTCTACCATTTCTCCAGTACAAAGTGCTCCACGTAATGTGCCTATAGCTGCAGGTTAAAGCACAACTGGATAAGTATGAGGCGGAAGGACATATTATGTCAGTATCTGAGCCCACTGATTGGATAAGCAACATGGTTGTTATTAGGAGGCCGGAGAAGATTAGAATCTGCATTGATCCTAAGTTTCTGAATATGGCCCTGAAACGGTCACACTACTTAATGCCAACACTTGATGACGTTTTGCACAAGCTACCCAAAGCATGGGTTTTCACGCTTGTTGATGCCAGAGATGCCTTTTTTACAATGTAAACTGGATGAAACGAGTAGCTACATGACTACATTTTGGACTCCATGGGGTAGAAAGAGATGGCTCAAATTACCCTTTGGAGTTTCCGTAGCACCAGAGGTGTTGTCAGGATTCGATGTAATCTTGTTCTATTTTCATCGCTGCCAGGTGTGTCAACGAAAGCAGCACGATTTACTAAGTGGGCTCAGTGGAATTGAGCCAATAGCTGATGATATTCTTATAGTTGGCTGGGGTGAAACAGACGAAGAAGCTGATCATGACCATGATGAGAAGCTAATAGCACTATTAGATTGGTGTAGGCAGGTGAGGTTAAGGCTCAGTGTAAAGAAGTTGTAGTTTAAGGTGCAAGAAGTCTGCTTCCATGGGCATATCTTGACCTCACGAGGTTTAAAAGCTGATCCAGATAAGATTAGAGCCATTGTGGATATGCTACCACCTGTTGATGCTAAATCGGTGCAGAGATTTATCAGATTTGTTACCTATTTAGCAAAATTTCTGCTGCATCTATCGGAAGTGTGCTAGCCATTGAGACACCTTCTGGACAAAGATGCAGTTTGGCATTGGCTCCCCAAGCACGAGCAGGCAGTACAGGAGTTAAAACGCTTGGTCACCATTGCTCCAGTGTTAAAATATTATGATGTTACAAAGACCGTTACTATTCAAAGTGACTCGAGCAAAAATGGCCTAGGATGTTGCCTATTGCAAGAAGGAGCCTGAGTGGCGTAGCAGGCTAATGCCCCTATTAAGGCAGCATTTAACATCCAGCTGCCTGCAATTACTGCGAGTTCTAATCTCACCAGGCTCAAGGTTGACTCAGCCTTCCATCCTTTCTAAGGTGGGTAAAATGAGAACCCGGTTTGTGGGGGCAATAAGCTGACTTTGTATAAATATACAAAAGTATGAAGGCTATTGCTTAACGCATTGTAAGCTGCCCTGAGTCTCCAGAGAAGGGCGGCATATAAATATAATTTTTTTTTAAAAAAAAAAGGTCAGCCGGTTGCATATGTGTCCAGAGCGCTCTCTTCTGCCGAGTTGAATTATGCTCAAATTGAAAAGGAATGCTTAAGTATTGTATTTGCCTGCCAGCATTTCCATCATTATCTTTATGGCCAGGATACAATCACAGCCGAAACTGATCACAAGCCGCTAATAGCAATATTCAAGAAGCCCTTTTGTGCGCTCCCAAGCTGCTGCAGAGCATGAAGCTTAGCTTACAGAATTACAACCTCAATGTTGTCTACAAGCCAGGACGTGACATGTATATCAGTGATGCCCTGAGTAGGGCTACGTTAGATCAGGTGACACTTGGAGAACACAAGCATCAGACGGTTTGCTGGTTGCAACAGGAACAAACTTAGAGAAAAGATCACCGTACAAAATGGGATCTTGTACAAGGGTCCAAGAGTCATAGTGCCAAGGTCACTGAGAGCAGAGATGCTGTTGCGCATACACTTGAGCCATATTGGTGGTGAGGCATGTTGTAGACAAGCCTGTGACATGCTTTACTGGCCCAACATGCAAGGCGAAATTAAGGACTTTGTTAGCAATTGTTCCACCTGCAATGAATATGCATCTTTGCAACAAAGAGAAACCATGATGTCACATGAGATACCATCACGTCCTTGGCATATTGTTAGTATGGACTTGTTCAACTATGCAGGAAAAGAGTATTTAATATTAGTTGATCATTACTCTGACTTTTGGGAAATTGAACCCCTTCCTGACTGTTCAGCTGAGACTACCATTAAGAGATGCAAGACTCAGTTTGCACATCATGGCCAACCAGATAAAGTGATCTTGGATAATGGTCCTCAGTTTCCGAGCCTGCAATTTAGGAAATTTGCCACTGAGTGGGAGTTTGAATATGTGACCTCTTCACCGTGTCATCCACAAGCCAACAGCAAAGCTGAATCAGCTGTGAAGATTGCTAAGAATCTATATAGGAAAGCTCACAGTGAAGGTAAAGACCCATGGAAAGCCATTCTACATTGGAAAAATACCCCAACTGAGGGCATGGACAGTAGTCTGGCACAAAGACTAAAGACATCCTTACCAGTGGCAGATAAACTGCTTGAGCACTCTGTGATACAAGGGGTTCCAGAAAAGTTACGGCTGAAGAGACAAGCGGTCAAGGCAAGATATGCCAAATCAGCTAGAGATTTGCCAGAATTGAAGACTGGAGAATGGATTCGGATGAGACCGCTGCCTGGAAATCGAACAGGCCACTGGAAAATGGGTAGCTGCTTACAAGTGGCTCCACGCTCCTATGTAGTGGACGTTGAAGGACCTCTATATTGTCGCAATCATGTAGATTTGCACATAGCTGAGCAGCCAGACTTTACATATCCTGTGGACAGGCCAGATGCATCTGGTATTACCATGCCACACTTACCCATTGACAATAAGGAACACACAGGGATGAGGCCTCAGACCAATGTTGATGAGAGCTTGGAGCAAGCGGGTATACCCGATAGCAGTCAAACGCTGGACACCCCAGTAAGTTGCGAGACGAGCCCAGTGGTCTCAGTGAGGCCGGAGAAGCCCGTAGTGCAAAGAGAGCCAGTTGGTGGAAGAGGGCCAGTCGTCACCCATAGTGGCAGATGTTCATGACCACCTGACAGACCTAATCTGTAGAAAGTGTTGATACTGTCCTCATCTGAATGTTTACAATGTTTTAGAATGTTTTAGAATGTTTTAGAATGTTTATAATGTTATTTATGCAGTAAGAAAAGGGGAAGATGTTACAGTTGTTTCATCGGAACTTTTACAATGTTTTATAATGTTTATAATGTTGTTTATGTAATATGAAAAGGGAAGGGGGGGAAATAATTTCAATGACAGCTTCCCCTTCAGGATCAAAATTGATGGAAGCCATGTTGGGAGATGAAAAATCTGGCTCTACTGTTAATTTACAACATATGCAGTCAACTTTATTAGTAATACAGGAAACAATGTTAAAAATGCAAGAAGTCATGACAACCAATCATGAAGATATTAAGAATGATATGGGGAAGTAAAGGGGGAGATACGAAAGCTACATGATAAAATTGGTACAATGCAGGAGATGATAACTAAAAACAAACAAAACATAAAGTCGGTAGAGGCTAAAATGGAACATATGGGGGAAAAATGGATATAGTAACAAATAAAATGGTGGCAGAACATAGGGAACTGGAAGAAGCCATAATAAATTTGGAGATGGAGAAATCGATGTTTTATCTCCGCTTCCAAAATATCCCGGAAAACAAAGAAGAAAATCTCCCTGCACTGATGGCTGAGCTAGTAGTGGAAATATTGCAAAAAGGTAAACAAGAACTGGAAAGCGAAATTGATGAAGTATACAGGATTCATACGAATTATGCATGGAGGAACAGACTTCTGAGAGAAGTTCATGTTAAATTTGTTAGGAAAAAAATAAGAGATGAAGTATATAGCAAAACACGAGAAGACCCACTGATGCACAATGGAAAGGAGATCACGGTACTGAAACAGATTCCAAAAAGAGTACGAGAGCAAAGACAAAGTTAACATTTTCTCTCTACACAATTACTAAAATACAGAGTGATGTTCTGATGGCTCATCCCAGAGGGGATGTTGATAACATGACAGGAGAAGAAATTTCGAATTGATACATTAGAAAAGGCTCAGGAGTTCTATGATCACTACATAAGTGGGGAAGACGAACAAGACAGCAGGGAGAAAGGAGAAAGTAAAAGTCAAGAAGATCAGATTTCGGAGGAAAAAATTGTAGAACGAGACACAAGAGATCATAAGGAAGTAGAGCATCAAGTGAGAGAAGGAGCCAGAAATAGAGCACAGACCGAGAACAGAGTAAGGAGAGGACCGAGATCAACAGATAAGTAATAAGATGGAAAATGAAATAAAGATGCTGTCATTAAATATAAACAGCATCAACTCAGCCACTAAATGTAAACAAATACTATCAAGATTACAAAAAGAAAAAATGGATATCATCTGCCTCCAGGAGGTACATATTAAAGAAAAACATAGCGATTTCATAAAATGTCCTAATTTAGGGGAAGTATTTTCTGCGTTGGCACAAAATAAAAAAAGAGGGATTGCTGTATATATAAAAGATTGGTTAAATCCTAGGAAAATATTTAGTGATAAAGACGGAAGAATTTTAATAATGGACATAAGTACAAATTATAGGAAAATTATGTTAGTAACAATTTATGCACCAAGCATAAAACAGGAAAAATTCTATAATAAATTACACAGGAAAATAACGGAATTAGATGGTGAAAACATTTGTATAATAGGGGACTTCAATGGAGTGGTAGACAATAAATTGGATTATAAGACAGTGAAAGAAAACAAAAATAAAAGACGAAAATTACCAAATGCATTTTTCGAAATGGCAAAAGAGTTTAATTTAAGTGACGCATGGAGACAATTAAATTTACAGAAAAAGCAGTACATTTTCTTCTCTCATCCACATAACTCATGGTCTCACATAGACATGGCCTGGATGAACCCAGAATTGATCAATAATCTAGAAGAGATGGATATTATGCTGAACACCTGGGCGGACCATAGTCCCTTAGTATTAAAATGGAAAGGTAGGGGAAAAAAGAAGAGATGGACATTAGATCAAAGAATTGTAAAAGAAAAACGTTATGCACAAACAATGGAAAAGGAATTAAAGATGTTTCTTAAAGGGAATAGGAATGAAGATACTACAATACAAAACCTATGGGACACCGCCAAAGCTTATATGAGGAGGATAACTATTGCGTACATGTCAAGGAGAAACAAAGAGAAGGAACAACAAACGTCAACATTGGAGAAGCTGAAAAAATTAGAACTATCACTCCAGAAAGATCCCCAAAACATGGAAGTCAGAAAGGAAATGGAGCTAATGAAACATAAAATCAATATATTACAAAAGGAAGAAATGATAAGGAATATAAAATTGGCAAAACAAAATTATTTTGAATCAGCAAACAAACCAGGGAGATGGCTCGCCCATAAATTGAAAAAAGAAAAAGCTAAAAAATTGATACAATATCTACAAGACGAACAAGGAAACTTGCACCATAAAATCGATGGGAAAAAAAAAATATTCAAAATTATTTTCAAATACTATACAGTTAAGAAAATATTAAAGAAGAAAATATCATAAATTACCTACAGGAGAGGAATTTGCCAAGTATAACAGACTAAGATAGGGAAATGTTGAATGGGAAAATTACTTTAACAGAGTTAAGAGAAGCATTTAAAAAACAGAAAAATAATAAAACACCAGGGACAGATGGAATTCCGGCGGAAGTATATAAAAAATTTCAGGAAGTTTTGGAAGAAATTATGTTGGATATATATAATGAGGTATTAGAGAAAACCAAAATGCCAAATTTGTGGATGGAGGCATATATAACATTAATCCCAAAAGAAAGTACGGACAATCAATTTATTCAAAATTATAAGCCAATCTCTCTGTTAAATGCAGACTATAAAATTCTGGCAATAATAATAGCAGAAAGATTTAAAAAGATATTAAACAAAATTATTCATTCGGATCAAAATGGGTTTTTACCCAAATGACAAATTAAAAGCAATACAAGGATTATAATGAATATTTTAGAATACTATGAGGCCCACCCAGAAAAGCAATTGGCAGTAATAATGGTAGATGCACAAAAGGCGTTCGACAACTTGAATTGGCAGTTTTTAATTATTCAATTAATCGGGATGAAATTTGGCAAAAAAATTATGGAAATGATTAAGGCAATTTACTCTAAGCAGACAGCAAAAATTATGGTCAATTGAGATCTTACAGAAAAAGTCAACATAAATAAAGGAGTCAGACAAAGCTGTCCATTCTCTCCCCTTTTATTCATCCTTTCATTAGAAATACTAATGAAGGGGAAATAGGGAAATAAAAGGGTTAAGAATTAAAAGAGAAGATTACAGAACACAGGCTTTTGCAGACGACATAGCATTTATAATAGAGGACCCTTTGGAAACAGGAGAAAAGCTCCTACAAGAAATAGAGAAATTTGGAACAGTAGCAGGCCTGAAAATAAATAAAAACTAAACAAAGATAATTACTAAGAACCTTACGCAAGGCCAAAATAAGAAATTAGAGGAGAAACTAGGAATTCAAATTGTCAAAAAGGCAAAGTACCTGGGCATTTGGCTAACGGCAAGAACATCCTCAGTAAAGGAAGACAATTACTTAAATGTATTGCAACAAATTCAAAAAGATTTAGAAAATTGGGCAAAACTACAAATTTCTTTGATTGGGAGAATCGCCACGATAATGATGAATATCCTACCCAACATTTTATATATATATATATGTATATGTATATATATATATATATATATGTAGGTCTTTGGTTATTCGGGTTTTCTCCCACGTAAAATTGGAAGTGTCTTGGCGACGTTTCGACGAAGTCTCATTCGTCATCTTCAGGCTGGTGTTCTCGGCTTCGTGCTTCCAGGAGCAATGTGTGATCGCAGCTGTTTCCTCCTTTT
>WNWU01012440.1:153999-174261 GCA_012654045.1 Ptyas mucosa
TTCGTGCTTCCAGGAGCAATGTGTGATCGCAGCTGTTTCCTCCTTTTTTGACAAATTGAATAAAATTATCAGTAAATTTATATGGCTAGGGAAAAAGCCCAGAATCAAATTTAAAATGTTACAAGATGCCAGAAGTAAGGGTGGCTTTGGCCTTCCAGATTGGGAACTTTACCACCAACGCCTTACTGTAATCCCTGCAATCCATTACATCAGCAAGCAACTGAATCTCCCTGCCTGCAATCAGCAGGCAGGGAGTTGTGGACTTCAACTCCCAGAATTCCTCAGCCAGCAAAGCAAACCTGGCTGAGGAATTCTGGGAGTTGAAGTCTACAAGTCTTAAAGTTGCCAAGGTTGGAGACCCCTGTTCTATTGGGTAAGTTTTTTTCCCCTTTGGGAGCTTTAAAAAAATAGTTAATTGGGGGTTTTTTTAGTTGTTCTTTTTTTAGACCTAGCCATTTAAAGTTTAGGAAGTTTTAAATTTAGCTGCTTTTATATAAAAATAAAAATAAATAAAAATAAAATAATATTTGTGCAGCTTTCTGAGATTTAGTGTGTTTCTGTAGTGTTTCACTCTAACTACACAAACACACAAAATCTCACAAAGCTGTATGTGGAATTTTGTGTGTGTAAAGTGTGAAAGTTGGTTTTTTGGGCTTTTTGTGGCTGTGTGAGGCTCCTGCTTGTTGCAGGGGCCATTTTGGGTCTAGCACAGCTGCTTTTATATTGTGTTGTGTCTTATATAGTTGTGTTGTGTTGTGTTTTGTAGGTTAAAAAGGGGCAAAAAAGTGACATTGACTTGGCCACGCCCACCTTACCAACAAGCCATGCCCTCCCAGTCACCTTACCAACAAGCCATGCCCACTAATTAAGCCACGCCTACAGAACCGGTAGCAAAAAATTTTAGATTTCACCCCTGCCAAGATTGGTGTCGATAATGGAAGCCTTGGTCTACCCCAATTTAATTGACTTTAATAAAATAGTGACATATAAGGAATTGTTAGATGGATTAGGGAATTTGAAATCCAGACAAAAATTATTGGAAGAAGGAATTAAAATTGATTGGTGGCCCTATGTTGAGGGAAAGGGTTCTGTAACGAATGGACCGTGGCCCGATATGCACACAAACGCACTAGCATGGAAGTTAAAAGAGGAGTCTTGCAAAATTAACTGGTTTAATTAAAAACACATAAAAACAAACCTACAAGAAGGCATAAACAGCCCAAAAGATTCTCCTCTCAGCAAAGTCCATTTGCTCTAGTCCTCTTCAAGCATGGGAAGCTTTCCTGGTCAGTCTCCTCAGGAGCAAGGCAGTGACTCAGCTCTTTGTAGTGACTTCAGCTCTGGAGGTTCTCTCTGGCATTGAGGAAGCTCAGGTGTGAGAGGCTCTCTGGCGTTGAGGCTCTGATTTCCATCTGAAGTGGCTGCAATCCTGCTGCTACTTATATACTAACCAACTGGCCATTGGAAAGCATAGGAAACTCAGAGCCAGGAAGCTGTGCTCTGATTGGTTCATTCAAACTAACCACAATCAATTAGTTGCAGCAAAATGCTCAGAGGTTTTTCCTCTGACAATCCCCTTCTCTGCAACAATTGATTACAGAAATACATGTACATACAAGTCATGAGCATATACATTACAGTGGTAAGAATTAAAATTTTACATAGTCATAGATATTTTATCCAAAAGATATTGATGTTGATCCCTTGGTAATGGCTTCGTGAGCAAGTCTGCTATTTGTTCCTTCGTCTTGCAAAAAACTGTCCTAACAAAACCTGTCCTGGTCAGTTGCCTGACATGTTTATACTTGATGTCAATGTGACGTGACCTCTGCCCCACTGCATCAGACTGCAAGATATTGATAGCAGCCGTGTTGTCCTCGTAAATGTCAATAGGATGCACTGGTTCCTCCCACAAGTGTCAGCACTCCAAACTACATTCGATCCAGTGCTGACATGAGAGAGAGGAAGAAGCAGCTTGACTTTTCACCTACTTATTTTCCTGGCAGATAATATCCCCTAGGAGATGGGATGGGAGGGGGGACATTCCTGTGAGTTGAAATAGCAGAGATGACGAGAGTGACTTGGAAGATGGCCAATGAGACGCTGAGAATTGGGGAACGGAAAGGGAAGGGTTTGGGGTCAGAGGTTCAGTTTCGGCTGCAACGGAGTCCGGGACAGATCGTTATTCTCAATAAATGAAAAATTTCATCAAAGACTTTTTGTTTGGAAATGCAATTTATTTGAGATAACATCGTAACCTGACGACAAGTTTATTAGAAGATCATCAAACCACACCAGATCATTTGATGCTTTTGATAAACACACATATTCTGCTTCGGCAGTGGAAGTTGCAATTAACTTCTGTTTACCTGAGTACCAATGGATGGGACTCCCATTCAGGAATATGACATAACCTGAGGTACTCTTTCTGGACTTAATGTCCCCTGCCCAATCAGCAGCTGCATAAACACATAAACTTGGTTTATCTGATATATCAGGCTCTAACAAAAGTGAGTGTTTGACAGTGTTCTTTAAATATCTTAAAATTCTTTTGATTCCACTCCAGTGGGATTGAGTGGGATTCTCAGAGTGCCTGGACAGAACGTTTACGGTCAGACTGATATCTGGCCTAGTCCAGCTTGCAATATACAACAGTGATCCTATCACCGACTTATAAAATGACTTCTGCTCAAAAGGTTCACTTTCAGCATACATGTTCTTGAGGAAATCTGTCTGCATGGGTGTGTCACAAGGTTTGGCCTCTGTCATATTACATCTTTCCACCAATTCTATAATTTTATCCTGTTGGGAGAGTTCATATCCCTTTTCGGTTTTTACGAATTGGACTCCTAGGAATTTATCAATCCGACCCAGAGGCTTCAGGGCAAAATTCTCGCTTAACTCTTTGGAGAACAATTTATATCTATCCTCAGATTTGCAGACATACAGAATATCATCCATGTAAACCAGGACTGTCTCTTTGATACCCTGATTATTTTTAATAAAAACACATTCATCATCTGATGAGATTGTGAAACCCATCTGTTTTAAACTACTGGTGAGGCATTCGTACCACCTTCTGCCAGATTGTTTAAGACCATAGAGGCTTTTGTTTAAAAGCCAAATGTCGTTTCCCTGGTGATCTACACCTTGAGGAGCTTTAACATATATTTTCTTGTCTAATTTGGCGTGTAAGTATGCTGTCTGTACGTCAAATTGATACACACTCTCCCCCTGTATGGCAGCTATGGTGAGTGCAGTCTTCACACTTTCAGGCCGCACTGTAGGCGAGAAGGTGTCAACATAGTCATCAGGGAATCTTTGTGAGAAACCCTGTGCAACCAACCTCGCCTTGTAAATGAACTTCCCATTTTCAATGGGCTTTTTCTTAAAAACCCATCTAGTGCCAATTACCTTTTTGTTTGTTGGTAACTCTGTTGGAGTGAATACCTCTAGTTTTTACAAGCTCTGTAATTCGGTATCCATCGCGGCATGCCAATTCTGTTGTTCTTTATCGGATAGCATTAAAACATCCTCATATCTTTGGGGTATGACTGAAACATGATCAACGGAAGTGACAAAATCTTCATAACTTTTTGGCTTCTTCCCCCTGGCGGAGCGAACTGGCCTTTTAACTAATTCTTCCTCCACTCCAGTGCTATCTGATAAGCTATCTGTCAGCGCTCTAATTCATTCATGCTCCATCGCTGACATGAAGGGAAAAAAAAGGATTTAGCAGGGCAGTTTGAATTCTAGCAGCTTGACTTCTCACCCAGTTTTTCCTGGCAGATAACGGTGCCTAGGTGATGAAGGGAGGGGGGACATTCCTGTGATTTGAAGCAGCCGGGATGGATGACTGATTTGGAAGATGGCCAATGACACACTGGGGGTTTGAGGAACGGAAGGGGAGGGGTTTGGGATCAAAGAGTCAGTTTTGGCTACAAATGAGTCCAGGACAGATTGTTAATTTTCAATAAATGAGAGACTTCATCAAAGACTTTGTGTTTGAGAATGAAATTTATTTGAAATTACATCAGAACCTGACATATAGCCGAAACTCCTTTCCAAGCCAGGCTGGCTGACCTCCAAGCTTCCAGTTTCCCTCCCTGACGTGTGGAGTAAATGGAGGAGCAGTCCAGACACTATGGCAAAAAGTAATTTGGCTGAGAAAAGTTTACTTCAAGCAACTGGAAAAGAGCCAGTCTTGACTCCAGCCAGCTTGGATACCTCGGGGCCTCATCCCCTCCCTCCCCCAATGAAGCTGCAAGACAGCCAAGGTCGGACGACCGCGACGCAAGCCAAAAAGGAGGGAGATAAGTATCCGGGGCTCTTGCCAAAATCTGCGGAGGCTGAATTTCCCTTGCCAAACATTCAGGGAAAGGGGAAACCCCTAAGTGAGTTGGGGAGGGTGGATTGGCTATTGGACTGGCAGCAGGCCAGGCACCAAAAAGCTTCAGAGAAGTTACTCCAGTGCCCCATAGATGAATTGAAGGAGAAATTTGACCGTGCCAACCTTCTGGAGGAGGAGCCATCATGCAGGCCCAAGGAGAGGCGGGAACTACTCGAGCCTGCCGAACTGAGACGCTCCAGGCAGAGACACAGTCTGCCCCCCCATGGCAGAAGGAGAGAAAGCCCAAAACCGCATCCATGGGTTCCTCCCTTGCATAGCAAGCAAAACCGTCAGGACAGGACACCATCTCCCTACCCTAGAATGAGAGGAGAGGAAGAGGATCGGTGGCACCAACAGCAGGCTTACAGAGCCCCGCACTGGGAGGATAGAGCAGTGAGAGAGGACCCACCCCACTTCAGAGGGAAGTTCGATGGCGACCCAGACCAGCTGGCGCAATTCCTCGATGCAGCTGAAATCTACATCGAACATTACGGGCACCTCTATCCATTTCCCAGAGCCCTAGTCAGTGCCATTTCAGAGGGATTGGAGGGAGAAGCAAGAAGATGGTCAGCAGCCCTCTACAAGAACAGGGCCCCCCAACTGTAGAACGCCGATGGGTTCTTACAATTATTGCGAACCCGGTTCGAAGAGGCAGAAGAGGACCCCTATGTGGAAGACGAGCTCAGGAACCTAATGCAGAAGGGGAAACCTATCCGGGAACATATCTGTGAGTTCAGGAGAGTCATTGGGACCCTACCTCCCTTGCCAGAACGACTACTGGTGTATTTTTTTAGAACAAGCCTGGATAAGCGAATTGCCCAAGTGACCGCTTATCGAGACATCCCGAACCGACTCTCCGAATGGTTCCGAGTGGCGATAAAGGTCGACAGGGGACTGCGGGCCAACGACATGTCGAAGCAGTCAGATAGTAGAGAGAGAGGCCAACCTGACCAGAGACCACCTGGCAGACGAGGAATTGCAGCACCACAACCCACCCAGAGACCAGTCGTCCCATGGAGCCGGCTGAGGTGCTACAGGTGCGGGGGGATCGGCCATCTGGCAGCAGCGTGTGGAACCCCGAGACTGAGGCCAGACCCACCACCCAGGGCGCCTCCAGAACGAGGACCCAAACGCTCCACCAATGCACCGCAGAAATCCCCCAGGGCCCAGAGGTCTTCGCCCACCTGACCGAAGCAAGAGGGGCCCCAGATGAGGGAAATCAATCCCCCAAGTCGTATGACAGCGAGGACGAGGGTGAAGACGACCCAATGGTGAGTGGACCCATCCACCCCTTTCTTTTCCCCATATGCCTAACAGCCCCAAAAACAGGGACCCAAGGGACTTTCCAATCCCTAATAGAGTCAGGCTACACGAGGTGCCTGATTAACTTACCCACAGTCCTAAAGTTGGGAATCCGTGCAAAAAGGCTCAACCACCCAATACGATTTGAACAAGTGGATGGATCCCTAGTGGGGGGGACTTACGCCACACACATGACCGAGCCAGTGAGACTGGAGCTAGCAGACCACTGGGAAACGGTTCGGTTCATAATAGCCCCCAAAATGACCGACCCGGTCATACTGGGACTCTCCTGGCTAGACAAATGGGGCCCAATCATCTGGTGGCAAGGGGAGACCCGCAGACTGAGAATTGTAAAGGGCCCCCAACCCCTCCCACTCCAACCAGGGGAGATGCCTCCCATGCAGGAGCCTCAATCTTTCCCACCATGGCAAAGGAAGATGCCGCCAATGCAAGGGCCCGAAATT
The DNA here is from genome assembly GCA_012654045.1 of Ptyas mucosa. Taxonomy (NCBI): domain Eukaryota; kingdom Metazoa; phylum Chordata; class Lepidosauria; order Squamata; family Colubridae; genus Ptyas; species Ptyas mucosa. Next base: position 160,156 of record WNWU01012440.1, read on the forward strand.
TATAGGACCGTTCCCTATAGTAAAAATAATCAACCCGGTTACAGTACAACTGCAGTTGCCCCGGCTTCTAGGGAAGATACATCCCGTTTTCCATAGCAGCCTCCTGAAGCCTGTAGTGGGGTCAACTCTAAGGCTGATACCACGTGATCCCCCAGGTCCCCTGGTCGTTGGGGGCCAAACTCACTATGGCCAAACTCGATTCCAGGTGGCACAGGGGGCGCCTCCAATACTTAATTAAATGGAAGGGTTACCCGTTATCAGAGGCTTCCTGGGTGAAGAGCACAAACATCCAAGCTGACCGCCTTATAGCCAAATTCCATGCAGATCATCCAGGAAAGCCGGGGGGGGGCACACCCTCGGACGGGATAACAATGTTTAACTTGTTGTTTTTTCCCCCTCTCCTCGACAGGCCGCCCTTGAGAAATGAAGGGAGGGGGCCGGATGTCAACGCTCTAATTCATTCGTGCTCCATCGCTGACATGAAGAAGAAAAAAAAGGATTTAGTAGGGCAGTTTGAATTCTAGCAGCTTGACTTCTCACCCAGTTTTTCCTGGCAGATAACGGTGCCTAGGTGATGGAGGGAGGGGGGACATTCCTGTGGTTTGAAGCAGCCGGGATGGATGACTGATTTGGAAGATGGCCAATGAGACACTGGAGGTTTGAGGAATGGAAGGGGAGGGGTTTGGGATCAAAGAGTCAGTTTCGGCTACAAATGAGTCCAGGACAGGTCGTTAATTTCTCAATAAATGGAAGATTTCATTAAAGACTTTGTGTTTGAGAATGAAATTTGTTTGAGATAACGCCGAAGCCTGACACTATCCTCCTCACCATCACCATTCTTTACCTTTAAAGTGGGATATCCTTTTTTCCATGCTGTCTCCGTCTTCCACTTTAAAATTCCCTTCAAGGGTTTGGGGTGTGTACTATCCTCTTCATCTCCAAAACCAGAGGTGTCGCTATCAGTAGATAGGTCTTCAGACACTCTATCTGCGTTTTTATTCTTACTACAAGGGAGATCTCGAGCCAGGATCTCATTTGCGTGGATCCTGCTCCAATTAGTGCTTTCGTAAAAGGTAGCTGATCTAGATACTACAATTCTGCCCTTTGAGTCCACAAACCTAAAGGTCTCATAGCCCATAAACCTCAGTTTGGTTGAGACTTTATCCCCCTTCTTTCTAAGCTCTTTTGGGATGTGGACATCAGCCATTACTCCAAATACATGAAGATGTGCCAGTTTTGGCTTATGGCCATACACTATCTCATATGGGGTCTTTTGTATCACACTGGACCATACCCGGTTGAGTGTATAGTTTGCGTACGAAACAGCTTCCGCCCAATATGAAAAACTTAAATCAGCATCCTCAAGTGCACATCTTACCATTGTCTGCAGCATTCCACTCCGTTGTTCAGCAATCCCATTCTGAAATGGCAAACGTTTTATGCCTTTCCTTTTTAACCAGTCAGAGAACTGTGCTGAGTTAAATTCAGTTCCTCTGTCGGTCAAAATCCTTTGAATATTGACCTTATGCTGGTTCTCCACTAGGCGGCAGAATTCCTTGAACTTAGACAATGTTTGATCCTTAGATTTAATAGGGTAAACAAAACAAAACCTGCTATGGTCATCCACAATTGTCAGAAAGTAACGATTCCCACTAAAAGAAGCTTTCAGGGGACCCACCAGATCCATATGTACTAACTGAAAAATGTGTTCAGAATATCTCAGGGATCTCTTGGGTGCAGGGCTTGTTTTTGACTTTGCGATCCTGCAAAAAGAACAGTCCAGAAAAATGTTACAATCTTTAACCCTAGTTCCATTTGAACATTCAGATACCTTTTGTACCACTGGGAAACTTACATGACCCAATCTGCGATGCATGAAATGAGCACATTCATCGTGTAATGGTTTGCCAATGGAGATTGCGTTAACGTTCTCAGGCTTACTCCTTTCCTGTTTTAGGTTAAAACTTACAGACTTCTTATTGTTTAAAACATTTTTACAATTACCTTTAAAATTCCACTTCTCTTGTGTACCTTTAAAATCATCATCTGAGTCAGATTGGAATTCATCATCATCACTATCAAAAGTGGTAACCTGGTTTGTAACATCAGATTCCTCAGCCTTTGAAATAGGAGAGTAATAAGGTAAACCACTGATTTTCAAAACTTCCCCAACTACATGCTTATTGTTAGCAACCACAGCGGTTCCCTCTGTAAACAATACCTCTATCTTAGAGTTTTCACTTATCTTTACAGTACTGAGTAAATTATGATCAATGTCAGGTACATACAAAACATCATCAACTTCCCCAAGCCCAGGAATAAAGACCTTACCAATGCCAGTAACTCTTACGCTTTTACCATTTGCAACCTTAACCATGGATTTATATCCTCTCAATTCAGTAAACAAACCTCGATTATTCACAATATGTTTGCTGGCTCCACTATCCAACAACCATCATTTAGCATGTTTTTCCCTTGAGAGATCTGATTCAGATGTCTCAACCACAGTAACAAGGTTACTAGCAAAACCAATTTTGTCTTTCTTATCGTCCTTCTTTGGCCATCTACCCCTTCTCTGACTAGAAGGGTTACCTTGTGGCTTCCCATGTGGGGTAGGTGATCTTTTTCTATACCGACCACCAGAGGACGCCCTTTGGCGTGTTCTAACTGTCAGGTTCTGATGTAATTTCAAATAAATTTCATTCTCAAACACAAAGTCTTTGATGAAGTCTCTCATTTATTGAAAATTAACGATCTGTCCTGAACTCATTTGTAGCCGAAACTGACTCTCTCATCCCAAACCCCTCCCTTTGCGTTCCTCAAATCCCAGTGCTCTCATTGGCCATCTTCCAGGTCAGTCTTTCATCCCGGCTACTTCCAGTCACAGGAATTCCCCCCTCCCCCCATCACCTAGGTGACGTTATCTGCCAGGAGAGAAAAAACTAGGTGAAAAGCCAAGCTGCTAAATTTCAAACTGCAGCTTCTCATTTTTTTTTCTCTTTCATGTCAGCGCTGGAGCAAGAATAATTTAGAGCGCTGACACTAACATTACGTGGGCAATCCCTCTTGTAATGACCCTTAGACCCACAATTAAAACATTCTCCAACAGCAAAAATCTTATCAGGGCTATTTGACCTTCTCATTTGTCTATCCTTCCCATGGAAGGTTGCCCTATCTTTTCTCAAATTGTCTTCAGCAATTAACTTACTGGACAGAACTTCCAGGGACATATTTTCAGGGCTAATATTGTCCAATTGGGACACAAAATTATCCCAACTAGGATCCAGGGAGTTAATTATAATACTGATCAAACTCTGTTCATCTACATGCTGCCCTCTTAAAGTTAACTCCTCCCTCATCTTATTAAGTTCACACAGGTGCACATTCATGTCAATACCTGGTTTCAATTTTGCAGAGTGAAATTCCCTGGAAATTCTGCTTGTTGCATTTGAATTCTTGCAACAAAACAGTTTAAACAATTTTTGCCAAACTTCACATATAGTTAAGCCATGTGGAATACTAGGATACAAAGCAGGGTCAATGGCTGATAGCAAAACACAAAACGCTTTGTGATGCAAAAGATCAGTTTCCATGGTCCAAGGTTTAGGGGGCGGGGGGAATCAAGCAATAACGATAACACATCTTCCCTCATTAAAATAACCTGGACATTTTTAGACCACTCCTCTAGATTCTTTCCACTAATATTTAAGGTTTTAAAACTAGATGGCAAAATATTTGCATTTGAAGGCGTGATATTAGAAGAATGCTGCCTCCCATGATGCCACAAATTTTTAAACTGACAATAGGGCATAGGAATCATGGCAGTTGGCCTAAAAACTGCCGATTGGTCACTCGGTGGTGGCCCCCCTTCGATGGAGGGGGTCAAAATCTCAGGCTGTATGTACTCAGGAATCATCCGTGCCTGTGGTGCGGAATGTAAAGACCTCCTCAGCTGCCCCCCCACTGAAAATCTTGAGCGTTCTCCTGGAACATCAACTTCAGTTGGCATAGTCCCAGAAGTAGCTCCAAAAACTGGGAGGACCACGGGAGTGCCCACCCCATTCGCAACAGATGAAGAACGGGTCATAAATATCGAGGGAGTATTAACACGAGCTGCAGTTTCACGTTGGGCAAGGAATAACTGGAAATCAGTTCTAAGATGCGCAGTTAATGTCTGAATTGCACTCGTAACTTCAGATTCAGGAGGTGAACTCCTTACATTCAAGGCTGTGCCCACCGCTACCGTATTGGTCATCTGGGTAGTAACCCACCCAGGAAGCATTGGCGGCATTTGGGATGCAACCGGAGTTAACAATGCTGCAGTTGGGAGGGGGGTAAAACTTTCAGCTGGCTGATCTAAAACAGTTTGGGCAGTAGATGGAGCCATAACATTTGGCGGGAGATTTAAAACAGGCAATCCTTTGTTTCCCACCTTGGGTTTACAGCCAGCGAGGGGAGTTACAGGAGAAGTTTGAAAATCTCTTACCAGCCTGGTGTTCTCAGTCCTTTCTCGAGCTGCTGCTGGCGTAATTGCAGTTTGCATTAAAATGCTAAAATCAGCAGCTGGATTCTGAGACATCGTGGGAAGACCGAAGGTTCAAAGTATTATGGACTCAGTTCATCTTCTCCCATCGGTCTTGCGCTCGTTGTCTTAGGGGATGCCCGTCCACCTACTGCTCCTCCAAGCGTGGGAAAATCACCTTCTGCAACGTGCATCTCAACAGCTGGGGCGTCTGTTTCAAAACTCACAGCCTGTTTGCTCTCCTGCCCAACCGTTGCTTGAAGTCCTCCAGCTGAGGCAATCCTGGCTTGTTCTTCCATCAAACGGCCTTGGAGTTGCTTACTCTTGGTAAAGGCCCGGGTCTCGACTTTTTTCTGTCGCATTGGCATGCTAGTGCATTGTGCTATGGATCAGGTCCATTAAACCATCCTCTCGCTGCCAATTGTTGAGGGAAAGGATTCTGTAACGAATGGACAGTGGCCTGATACGCACACAAACGCACTAGCATGGAAGTTAAAAGAGGAGTCTTGCAAAATTAACTGGTTTAATTAAAAACACATAAAAACAAACCTACAAGAAGGCATAAACAGCCCAAAAGATTCTCCTCTCAGCAAAGTCCATTTGCTCTAGTCCTCTTCAAGCATGGGAGGCTTTCCTGGTCAGTCTCCTCAGGAGCAAGGCAGTGACTCAGCTCTTTGTAATGACTTCAGCTCTGGAGGTTCTCTCTGGCATTGAGGAAGCTCAGGTGTGAGAGGCTCTCTGGCGTTGAGGCTCTGATCTCCATCTGGAGTGGCTGCAATCCTGCTGCTACTTATATACTAACCAACTGGCCGTTGGAAAGCATAGGAAACTCAGAGCCAGGAAGCTGTGCTCTGATTGGTTTGTTCAAACTAACCACAATCAATTAGTTGCAGCAAAATGCTCAGAGGTTTTTCCTCTGACACCCTATTTACAAATCCAAACAAAATACAAAAAAGATTTAGAAGTATATGGATTCCAAACTGACCAACAAGAAATGGATAAAATATTAACCGGGACTGATGAGAAAATAATTACTAAAACATATAAATGTCTCCTTCAATTCAAAATGGAAGAAGAAACGGTAAAGGAAACGATGATAATTTGGGCAAAAAACTTTGGGTATAATATTGAATTAGAGTATTGGGAAAAATTATGGGGAACAAATTATAAGATGATGTTGTCGGCCGCCTACAAAGAAAATATTTATAAAATGTTTTATAGGTGGCATTTACCCCCAGAGAGATTGGCCAAGATATCCCCAAACAATTCACCACACTGTTGGAAATGTAACCATCAATATGGGACATATTTCCACATGTGGTTGACATGTGCCAAAACAAAGGCATACTGGTTAAAAATTAAAAAATGGATAGAGGAAATGACAGGGGAAAAAATTGCTATGAAACCTGAACTATTCTTGTTGGGAATTAGAAAAGAAAAGATTAGAAAAGAAATTTATTACCTTATACGCCATATAATTACGGTCGCCAGAATTTCATTTGCACAAAATTGGAAACAACGATTCACTCCATCAAATATGATGATTATTAAGAAGGTGCTAGAATGTGCAGAAGCAGATAAAATAACTATGGAACTTAAAGATCGAGAGGAAACGATTTATTACAAAACATGGAATAGATGATATAGCTGGTTGGAGAAAGAATCTAAAATCAATGTATAAATGTATAAATGTATAAATGTAAGAGAAGATATAGAGGAATGAAATATTCAATGTGTAATAGATATGTATATATTGTAGTGAATATATGAATTAGTAAGTATTATATAAAATGTATGTGTATATAGTTGGTCAAAAGACAAAATAGATATTATCAAAGATGCTGGTAGTGGAAAGCTGTTAAAATGTAACAAAGATGTTAAAGATGTAAATGCTGAATAAAAATTATTTTAAAAAAAAGAAAAGAAAAGAAAAGGGAAGATGTTACAGTGGTTATGTCTGCTGTGTAGGCAGCTCTATTTTGAGATGCATTTCCTGCCTCTCTAGGAGTTGCCTTTAGCTGCTCCTGTGAGGCATTTTCCAGTTCCTGTCATATGTATATACCATGTTTTCCCCCAAATAAGACATCCCCTGATAATAAGCCCAATCAGGCTTTTGAGCGCATGGCAATAAGGCCAAGCGTTTATTTCAGGGTTCAAAAAAATATAAGACAGGGTCTTATTTTCAGGGAAACACGGTATATGAGTAGAAAGAGGCTGATGCTCTGGTCCATTGCACTGCAACTCCCTGGCTCAGAAAAGTGAATATTGGCTGTGCCAATGTCCACCTGAGCTGCCCAGTGCCAAGGGGCTGGACTGTCTTGCTCACGCTGAGTTGGCTCAACTGCTCTGGGAGACCGGCCAGTGACTGGCTGCATGACAGTGGCGGGAAGCCCCATTCTCTGGAGCGCCTGTGGAGCGGCTGCTGTTGCACTCCCCAGCTGAGGGTCAAGGCTTGTCCTGCACCCACTCATGGGTCCAACAGCAATTCCTGGATTGGGGTAACTCCCGCAGCTTCGCTCTGCAGAGTCAGGTTTGGCTGCGACCTCTGCTCTGGCATTGGCTCCTTGCGTTGAGCACCCAGCTGGTGTTCGGCTTCTGCAGCTTTCATGGCTTCCTCCATAGCCAGGGAAGGAAAACAGAGGGTCTCAGAAGAAGTTGCTGAGCCCATGCCTGCTGCTCCCTCTGTGGACTTCTTTTCTTCTTCCATGACTCCTCTCCTCCGCGAGCTGCATTGGCTTCCAGTGGACTTCCGGGTGCACTTCAAGGTGTTGGTGATCACCTTTAAAGCGCTCCATGGCCTAGGGCCGAGGTACTTACGGGACCGCCTTCTGCCACCAATTGCCTCCCACCGGCCAGTTCGCTCCCACAGAGGGCCTCCTCAGGGTGCCGTCAGCCAGACAATGCTGGCTGGCGACCCCCAGGGGGAGAGCCTTCTCTGTGGTGGCACCTACCCTCTGGAACGATCTACCCCCAGAGATACGAGTGATCCCAGTCCTCCGGACTTTTTGTCAGGCCCTGAAAACTCACCTTTTTCAGTTAGCCGGGCTGGCCTGATTTTATCTTGGTTTTAAATTGATATTGATCTTAAATTGGAATATTTTAAATTAATGGGCCAAACTTTATATAATCTATTTTAAATAACTATTTTAACTTTTATGTACAACTGTTTTATTCTGGCTGTTCACCGCCCTGAGTCCGAAAGGAGAAGGGCGGTATAAAAGTTTAATAATAAATAAATAAAAAAATAAAAAAATAAAAAAATCTTCCCTGAGTCTTCGTGCCACCCATATCGGATCGACGCTTGGGGCTCAGGACCCCAGACAGCAGCCCGTAGCTCGGGGAAGCTGCCTCAGTTTGAAAGGGGATTCAGGGTAATGTCAGGGTTCCAAGTAACACTCCCAATGAAATCAAACTCCGAGGCTTGAAGTTCCTCAAAGCTAACTTTTATTAGAGATGTCATATCTCTACTGGGAAAACCCGAATCTGAGAGCTTCCAAGTTTTCCACACCCAAAAGAAAGTTCAAGACCTTGTCTCTTACCCACATGTCCACTGTCAGGTTTCGCCGTAATCTCAAATAAACTTCATTCTCAAACACAAAGTCTTTGATGAATCTCTCATTTATTAAAGAATTTACGATCCGACCTAAACTCATATGCAGCCAAAACTGATTCTCCGAAACCAAACCCCTCCCCTTCTGCTTCACAATATCTTCCAAGTCAGTCTCTTCTGCCAACTGCTTCAGATCACAGGAATGTCCCCCTCCCTTCATCACCTGGGTAACCCTATCTATTAAGGAAGGGGGAGAAGGACAATATCTCAAATGCCAAGCACTAAATTTCAAACTGTACTGCTCGCTCCGGTTTTTTTTCCCCTTTTTCCTCTTTGATTATGGCAGCGATGAAAAAAATGCAACTTAACTCGCTGACATCCACCACACATCCAATCAGGTACCATCCGGAACAGAAGATATTTCCTCATTCTTCTCAACACAGCTGCAGGGCACAATGAACTTGACTTTCTTTTTTTTTTTTAGACAAACTTTATTAAATTTACAAAGATTAAAAACAATTAAAATCAAAATAAAATATACAAATATATTAAGCATCTTATATAATTACTTATTTCATTTCTATTCATTAACATTTCTCTATATATACCTTATCTATAGGTTATACGTATACAAAATTAATCACACAATCATCCTTCTGGCGGTTAAGTCTTTGTTGGTATTTGAGTATATCAAGCATATAGATATATTGTAACTGGTCATTTGTTATTTTAAGCCTCTAAATATATATAAAAAAAGGGAAAAAAAGAAAGAAAGAAGAAGATAGGAATAAGTTAAATTTCAATAGTTATTGGTATTATTTTAAGTATTACCTTATCCACATTTGTTTTGCTTGACCCAATTATACCAATTATTCCATACCTTAAAATATTTTGAGCTTTCTTTGTCTTGTAGTTTCAATGTTAATTGGTCAGATTCCGCACATAAATAAATTTTTTGAATTACCTGTTGCTCTGTTGGCAAATAGTCCATTTTCCAGACTTGGGCTAACGCTATTCTAGCAGCTGTGATAATGTGATGTATTAAGTATAGTGTTTCCTTTCTAATGTTTGGTTTATACATTCCTAACAGGAAGATCTCTGGTTCTAGTTCTAAGACTTCTCCTGTAATTTGGAAAATCCAGATTTTAATTTTCTCCCAATACGTCTTAATTTTAGGGCATAACCACCACGAATAGTAGAATGTGCCTCGGGCCTGCTTACATTTCCAACATCTGGGATCTAAGTTGGGATGCATTTGAGCTAACCTCGAGGGGGCGAGATACCACCTGTACCACATTTTGAATTGATTTTCCTTATAGGATACTGATTTTGTTATTTTGATATTATTTTCCCAAATCTTTTCCCAGTCTTCTAATTGAATATTTTTGCCTATGTTCCTAGCCCAAGCAGTCATTTGTCCTTTAATTATGTTCTCCCCCAAATCGATTTCTAGTAGATATTTATATAATTTAGATAATGTTTTCTCTTCCTTCCCTTCCAGGAGTTTGTCTAGTCTATTAGGCCTTACGTCAATTCCTCCTCCTTCCCTATCTTTCCTAAATCTATTTTGTGCTTGGAGATACGGCCACCAATCCAATTCTATTCCTGTGTCTTTAAGTTCCTGGCGTGTTTTTAGTAGTCCATTGGAATCTAAAATATCCCTATACCTTACATTTCTATGGGGGGAAATAGTGTTTGGGTGCATGGTTGCCTCCGCTGTGGACAACCATCCGGGAACCTTCTTATAACATCTTTTTTTAATTTTCAGCCAACTATCAATTAACGATCCCCTAATTATATGGTTTTTGAAATGTTGGAATGTCTTGTTCCCGGTGTTCCACAGGAAGGCATGCCATCCCATCAATAGGTCGTGACCTTCCAATTTTAACAGTCGTTGGTTATCCAGATTGACCCATTCTCTTAGCCATGTCAAGGAGGCTGCTCTATAGTACTTCTCCCAGGCCGGGGACCCGAAGCCTCCTCTTGATTTATCATCTTGCAGTACGTTTAAATTTATCCTAGGTTTTTTACCCTCCCACAAAAATTTCGAGGTAATTTTATTCAAATTGGTAAAAAATTTTCTCTCCAACTTAACTGGTATATTTTGAAATAGGTAGAGGAGCCTTGGCAAGGTGTTCATTTTTAAAACTGCTATTCTTCCTAGGAATGAAATATTTAACTTTCCCCATTTTTCTAGGTCCTTTTCAATTTGATAAGTCAGTCCATCATAGTTGTTTTTCTTTATATCGATATTCTTGGTTGTCAAATTTATTCCTAAATATTTTATTTTTTTTACTACTTTTAGTCCCGATTATTTCTCTAATTCCTCTGTTTGCTTTATTGTTAAGTTTTTAGTTAATATTTTGGTCTTGTCCTTATTTATTTTCAGCCCTGCAACCTTTCCAAATTTTTCAATTTCCTTCATCAATTTGGGTTCAGTTATTAGTGGATCTTCTAGGAAGAATACAAGATCGTCCGCGAATGCTTGGACCTTGTACTCTTCTCCTTTTATTTTAAGCCCTCTTATGTCTTTATTTAATCTAATCCTTCGAAGAAGGTTTTCTAGCGTCAATATAAATAATAGTGGGGAAAGAGGGCACCCTTGCCTTACTCCTCTGCCTATTTCAAAGAAGTTTGTTGCATCCCCGTTAATTAATATTTTTGCTTTTTGTTTAGTATAGATGGATAAAATTAGTTCTTCAAATTTCTTGCCAAATTTCATATTTTTTATTTGTTGGGTCATAAATTTCCAGTTAACTCGGTCAAAAGCCTTCTGTGCATCTATGAAGATTAGGGCTACTTGTTTTTTGGGGTGTCTTTCATAGAATTCAATAACGTTTAAAACTGTCCTTAGATTATATTTTGTTTGTCGGCCTGGTAAGAATCCATTTTGGTCTGCATGTATTTTCCGGTTTAAGATTGTTTTAATTCTGGTAGCTAATAGATTCATAAAAATTTTATAGTCCGAATTTAACAACGAAATTGGTCGGTAATTTTTAATCTGAGCGGTATCTGTCTCTTCTTTTGGGATTAGTGAAATATAGGCTTCTCTCCATGTATCTGGAATTCTTGCGTGTTTTAATGCCTCATTGTATACCTCTAGGAGGATTGGATTCAGAATTTCATCAAACCTTTTATATAATTCTACGGGAATCCCATCTGTTCCAGGTGTTTTATTGTTTTTTTGTCTTTTAATTGTCTCCTGTAGTTCCTCAATAGTTATCTCTCTATTTAGGGCTTCTCTATCCTCTTCTGAGATTTCTGGGAATCCTTCTTCCTCCAAATACTGTTTTATTTCCTCATTTGGTACCTCCTCTTGTTTGTACAAATCTTGATAATAATAGGTTACTATCTCTTTTTTTTCTTCCATATCCTTTTGTGACTTACCCTGTTTGTCCTGGAGTTGGTGTATAATCCTTTTTTCTCTTTCCTTCCTTAACTTGTATGCCATCCACCTTCCTGGCTTATTTGCTTGTTCAAAATAATTTTGTCTTATATATTTCAGGGAGTTAATGGTCTTTTCCTGTTCTAGCAAATTCAATTTATGTTTAGCTGTCAGCCAATTAATTTTGGACTTATCGTCTCCTGGGTGGGCACTTAATTTTTCTTCCCACTTCTTAATTTCATCTTGTATAATCTTATATTCCCTTTCTTTATCTTTTTTTCTTTTGCTATTATAGGCAATGGTTACCCCCCTAATGTAAGCCTTTGTGGTGTCCCAAAGATTTTGTAGGGATGTTTGGTCCTTATTGTTCTCTTTAAAGAACCCTTCCAATTCCTTTTCTAATCTATCAGTATACTCCTTCTCTTTTATTGTCTGTGGATTCATCGTCCATCTACCCCTTCTTCGTGTTTGTCCTTTCCATTCTATAGTTATCGGGTTATGTTCCGCCCACTCATTTATTCCAATATCCACCTCTGCCACTTCTTGTATTAACATCTTCGAAATCCATATCATGTCAATCCTTGACCATGACTTATGTGGGTTGGAGTAGTAAGTAAATTTCTGCTCTTTCGGGTTGTGGAATCTCCAAATGTCTATCAGATTTAATTCTTCTGTTAGGGTATAAAATGTCTTGGGTAATATATTTCTCTTTTTTCTATTATTATAATTGCTTTTGTAATCTTTTTTCAAATCAACTATTGCATTTAAGTCTCCCAATAAGCAAATAGAATCAATATTTTGCTCAATTATTTTCTCATGAACTTTTTGAAAAAATTCTGTTTGTCCATTACTCGGTGCATACAGAACTACCAACAGTACTTTTTTGTTTTTAATATTTATTTCTATTAACAGCATTCTCCCATCTGAGTCAGCATATATAAATTTGCTTTCTACTTTCTCATTAACGTACACAGCTACCCCCCTTTTCTTTTCCTCAGCCAATGATGTATATTCCTTTCCTAATTTTTTGCATATCAAATACTTTTCATCCTGCTTCCTAATGTGTGTTTCCTGTATACATATTATATCTAGTTTTAATCTAATTAGTTTCTTAAATATCTGGTGTCTTTTGATTGTTGAGTTAAGACCGTTAACGTTTAGTGAGAGGATTTTTACATTCGTTTCCATGTCAATATGTGTTTCCTGTTACCTCTTGTCCTTCTTCTTAGCTTCATTCATTGCTCTTGTTGTTACTCCTTCGTCTTCCAGTTTTTCATTTCCTTCTTGTGTCTCTTTTCTGTTGTTTCTCCCCTCATAAGGTCTTTCTTCCTGTTCTGTGGCTTGCCTGGATCTATTTCTCTCTTCCAATTCTTCTCTCCTGCCATTCGTTTTTTCCGTCTCCATCACTTGGTCATAAAGATTTCGGGCTTTCTCTATGGTGTCTACCTTTATCTTTTTCCCCTGCCACGTTACTATCATCCCTTCCGGAATAATCCATCTAAACAAAATTCATTTTTTATTTAATATTGTTGTGAGGAATCCATATTCTCTTCTCCACTCTCTGATACGCCTCGGTACTTGTTTCAATATAATTACTTCTTTCTGTTTATAATATATTCGTTCATTTTTTATTATTTTGTATACTTTGTCCCTCACTCTTTTCCTTACAAATCGTACGTGGACTTCTCGGGGGAGTTTGTGTTGTCTAGCATAATTAGTATGGACACGATACACCTCTTCAAATTCCTTAATCATTTCATCTTTCTCCCCTTGTAGTGCATTTGCCAATATCTCTGCCATAACTTCAAATAGATCTTCCTCTGTTTCCTCTTTAATATTCTGGAATCTCAAGTATAGATCTGCTTTTTCCATCTCAAGCCGTGCCACAGTATATTCCAACTCTTTATTGAGGGAATTCATTTTTCCGTCTATCATTTCTATTTTCTCCTCTACTTGTACCGTTTTCCCTTCTATCGCCGTTATCCGTTGCTCATTTTTTAAAATTAATTCTTGGAATAGGTCTACTTTTCCGTCTAATTTCTGGATGTCATCTTTAACAGCATTCTTGACCTCATCTAAATCCTTTCTGGTCTGTTCATAGTTTTTTGCCATGCATTCCTGCATTTTTAACATAGTTTCCTGTATAGCTGATAGGGTGGTCTGCACGGTCTGCATCGTTAGTGTGGGGGTTTGTTTTTCTGCTGGGAACATGGTGTCTAAGGTTTTTTGAGCAATCGGGGAGGCCGTCGATCCACCTGGTATTGTGATTGGTTTTTTTCCAGTTTTCCCTGTTGTTGTTATTGTTGATGTCATTTCTTGCAAGAGTTTCTGTTGTTTTTCTAGAATGGTCTCTATCCTTCTCCAGATCAGCATCCACTATTCTTATGTTTATTTCACATGTATTTCTAGCTATTTCACTCTAATTCCATATATTATGAGGGAATTTATTTGTTATTGTGTCTATTCTATGTAGTCTTTGATATACTCTAAAAGTTTTTAGTTTCCCTCCCCCCCCCCTTTTTTAGATGTCAAGAATGTAAATATGCATCAAACATAGAATTGAAGATCTGAATATATAATATATAAAAGCTTATGGATATAAATATATATAAATATCTAAATATTAATTAGGTAAATATTACTTCTATA
>WNWU01012441.1:6675-19403 GCA_012654045.1 Ptyas mucosa
ACTGAGAAGATGATGCTGAACATTGTTTGTCGGAGAAGGCAGGTGGCTTTCCTTGGTCGGCCAATGAAGAAAAAGGAGGACAAGAAGCAAAGCAAGAGGGAAACCAGGAGGATGTAGGACAGGTCACGGTTGTTAGCTTTGACAATGGGAGTTTCTAGGTATTTAAGGAATATGACTAAAACAAGGCCTGTTGTTAGAAACAAGAGTACAGCAAAGGAGACCAGGATGATGCCCAGATGTTCTTCATAGGACAGGAAGGTTATTCTTTTGGGGATACATTGGATTCTGTCATCAGTGGGATATTTATCATCTGGACACATGGTGCATTTTTCAGTATCTGAGAAAACAGTAAGTAATATTATTTCTATAGTCCCTCTTTTCACATTCCAAGAAAGACCTTCTTTGGGTGACAGCTGATACTGAGAGACAGGAAAACAATAGTAATTGGTAAATTAATAAACTGAAATATAGATACAGATGTATTTAATTTAAAAATTCTGGTTGCCCATCTTAAACCAAATGTAGGCAGCTTACAGTCCAGTTTAAAAAACACTATATATACAACTATCAAAATATCAACAACAATAAATAAAACCCAAAAGAGAAATAATTGACGGCACAACCACACTTCACTGAGGCAATATACCTTGTTGTAATCACTTCATCCTAATGATCTTAATAAATATTCATTGACTGACCGACTGACTGAGATATCTTTTGGCCTGTAAGATAAAATTGATTTGGATGAGCAAAACCCATTGACCTGAAACCAATCTTCAAGTTTCAAAGAATTTAGATGGTAAACATGGAAGGAAACTTCCTAGCTGACAAGTAGATTTAGCAGAATGCCCAATCCACTACGTTCTTCTATCCATTCCTGCCTTATTCTTCAAGAGCTTATATCTCCCATTATGGAATAAATTGGTCATGTTGAAAATAGCAATGAAGAATAAAATAGTCATGTTCACATGTGTGTTTTAACATGCACTTTGATCAAATGTTCTGGTTGAATCCAATCCCTTTCCTCTGGTGCTACTCACCTTCCTGTGTGGAAATGGTCCCCTCTGGACAAGGAATACAATCATAGCAGCAAATTGGTTCTTCTTTCCGAGCCCGTTTTACAAATCCCGGGTGACAATTGTCCACACATTTGGACTGAGGGAGAGACTAAGCAGAAAAAAAACATTCATTCAAAAATATCTGCTAAATTTTTATTTATTAGATTGATTGATGATTAAAATAAAATGAAACTGCTTAAGAAAGCAGTTCTTCTGAGCAATAGATCAGGAAAACATAAAACATTGTAAAGCCACTCCCCTTTGAAAATAATCCAAATCCTTGTTCCAGTTAAGATATGAAGAAAAAATCCCTCACACACTAGGGCTGTCAACTTCAAATAAGATATTATTTAGTTATATCTGTACATTTATATATGAATGGTGAAATAAGACTAAATATTACTGCCTAATTTCTAGAACTATAGTGAGGATAAGTGGAGGTGAAATCATGAGAACATGTCACTTAAAAAGGGTGAGCCAGGCATGTTTTTGTGCAGCCCATGGGACATGAGTATGAACCCTGTGTGGGAAAGGGATATTTCTAAGGCCAAGTGAGGGATTTAAAACAAGGTCGTTTCCACTGAAGAATTACAGTTTCGTTGTTAGTCGTTACTTGTTTCCAACTCTTTCAGCCCCCAAGAACCATAGCACTTCAGGACTCCCTGTCCTCCATTGCCTCCCAAAATTAGAACTACAATTAGATGAGATGGAAAGACAGACCCACATTTATTTATTGCTTAAATTTGGAGAATTGTTTGTTTCAGTGGAAGACTTAAAGTAGCTGACAATCAAGATAAGCAATTGCAGTCTATCCCAGTGGGGTGAAACAAAGGCATGAATAACTCTGGTCAGATATGGGCTATTAAAAAATATCTGAGCCTGCTTTTTCAGGGGACCCTAACACCAACCATATAGACTGAGAAAAGTTGCCAATATTTTCAACCACCTTGTTGAGCAACTTTAGCCGTGAAAGAGCATCTTGGTCAATAATAAGCCTCTGTCTTTCAAAACTCCCCAGTTGCTCTTTGATGGGATCCTCCTTGGAGAAAAGCAACCAACTTATGATATTCAGATCCGCTGCTACATTTCCACTTTGGTCCAAGTACAGTTTCTCCCAGGAAAAATTGCAAAACTCATTCTTCTCCAGAAAGGGATGGAACTAAAATTGAAACATCCAGGAGTTTTGAAAGCAATTTGAAACACCCTAAAAGGAGGAGACATTTTAAAGCTGAGCTAGTGAACAAGAGATGTTCATCCCCTCTTCGCTATTTGCCTGAATAGCAATAGCACTTACACTTATATACCATTTCACACTGCTTTCACAGCCCTCTCTAAGTGGTTAATAGAATCAGCCTATTGCCCCCAACAATCTGGGTACCCATTTTACCAACCTTGGAAGGATGGAAGGCTGAGTCAACCTTGAGCTGGTCAGGATTGAACTCCTGGCAGTGACCAGTGAGTTAGGGTTAGGGTTAGGGTTAGGGCTAGGGTTAGGGTTAGGGTTAGGGTTATTGTAAATGTCACGGCTAAATGCAAAGACCGAGTAGCCATCAATCTGAAAAGCTTTAATTGGATTCTTGCAGTGAGCAGGTGCTAAGCTAAATGCTCCCAGGTTTAGCTGCAATTTATCAATATAAAATTCTATCATGCTAATTACCAACCCATAAGTAAAGGAATTTATTTAAAATGTATACATTTTGAATAATTTTATAATAGCAGTGTTTAATATCAAAATATAATTGTCAGCATTCCAGAAAATCCCGACTCAGTAAAGACGCGGAAGCAGACATTTTCCAAAGTTCTCTTTACTAGAAATAGGTAAATTGGCATATCTGGGAAATCCCGAATCTGAAAAGCCCGGGCTTTCCTTCAGTAATTCAAAGCTCCCAAAGCCACCCCCTTTCTCCTCAATCGATCACATGCTCCAATCACCGTCCGTTCGACCTCGACCCAGCCCCTGACCACTCCGCCTCCAGATGCTGGATCACCCTGTCCTTGACCGATAGGAAGAATGCTATTATGTCTACTAATTCCCCTCTCCTAAATCCCCCCCTAACTTTCCCACAAATGAGGAGGTGGCAGCATTGAAGCTTCCAGCCTAATATGGCTTCCAAGGCTGACAGTTGTCACAGTACCTGCTCTCTGGAACATAATCCTGTGAACTAAATCTGGCCTCAGCTTGGCCAAACCTGTTGCGTTTTTGTAGGACAATGGTTCTCCTACGTCAGCATTGGATTTTTTTCTAAATAGGAACTAGGTTTGATGGATCCTTGTCAGGACCCCATACCTGCCATGGCTCTAGCCTTGCAGCCCCCAATCTCTTTTTTTTCTCTGTTTTTCTCCTCCTAGATATTGAGGAATATGCAACATTCAAGACATGGGCCAGAGTCTTAGCAACGGTATAAAAACGGTGGTCATTTTGTATCTGAATTCTATTCTTTTTCTCTTGCATGTCCAGTGGTGCTATCTGGGTGCATCGTCTCCGGCCCTTGACAGAAAGGACATGCTTTGAAAAAGAACAGCGAAAAGACTGGTCTTCAAATTTGGAATCCTTAAAAAGATTGGGTTGAAAGGTGTCATCATTTGGCCATTTTCTTTCCTGGAAAGCAAAGGTCCAAATACTATGGATATGTTTGAAAAGTGTATGCCTTGTCATTTTCAATTTCTCCACAATTGTGGTGATCCAGACTTTCCCTTCAATGGGTCCTGACAAACCTTCAACGGCTAAATGGATGTGGTTTAGTCTATCCACAATGGAAGCAAATTCTAGGAAGTGAACAAAGACATTGACTTTTCTCCACTTAGAGATGGCATTTCTGAGAGGTTGTGTATGTCTAGGCATTGAGATAACCACACAAATTCCATTTCTGACAAGCATAGGAGTGAAAGTTCTCATGAAATTCTCTCCCTCCTCTGTGTCTGGTGCAAAGAGACCAATCAAAATCCATCTGAAATGGAGGAGGAGTTGGACAATTCCTGGATACTGGATCCCATTTTTGGGAAGCATCTGATGGAAAAAAGGCTTTTGGCTTTTATCAGTTAGAGCCTCTGAAACAATTCCATAACTGATCTGAAGAAGCAGTGAAGAATGGTGTATTATGGTTAGATCAGATCAAGTCCAAAATGTAAGTTTTTAACACATCCAGTGTGGTTCTCACAAACATATTAGAATAGTCAATTGTTCTTAACCCTTAAGCCATATCAAGATAAAGAATACAAAATGCAGAATATTAGCAAGATTGAATATAATCATTTGTCTAATTTGGGGTCTAAGATACCGCTCTTTCTCTTTTCTAATAAAATTGACATTCAGATACTAGACGTGCTATGTCTTCTATCTCTAGAGCACTGCAAATGCAAATCAGTTCATTTTAGAAATTTGCTTAAATGTTCCCTATGTAACATTGTGTTAAATGTATGATCCAGCTGCTCAAGTCTTGCTCGAGTAACTGTTTAGGCCTCCTGTGGATCCCAATCCCTAGCCATAACAATGGCCATGAGAAAAGCAGTTCATGATTTCAATAGAAAATATATGATCGAATCTATTACCCACCCATCACTAGCCTGCTCATTTTACCAGATTAAAAAAAAACAAACCTGTGGGACTTTGTAGGTGCCTACTAATGTTGACACCTGAATGGAGATGTCATCAAGAGATCCATCAAGAACAGCCATCAGGTTGTCCTTCCTTCCACAGCTATAGTTGGGAACATTGGCTTCTCCGGTTGACAGGATGTCCAGCAAGGCATCTGAAGTGCCAAGGGTGTTGAAATAGTTGTCATGGATGTTGTAGCCAAGTGTGAGATTGTACAAAAGGTGAAATTTCTTGTTGACTTGCTGAATGGCAAAAATGAAGCTTAGGATTCTTGCTGAATTAGTAAATGAACTACTGTAAAAAATGTTCATGATAACATCATCTCTAACAACAACAATATATATTTTCATTTGTTCCTTTCTCTCCACAAGGCCATTCAGTCTTAAGCCAAAAGTGTCTAACATAACAATAAAGTTATAGTCTCCCATCACCGTTTAATTCTTATGAGTGTTGAGAAGGTGGGGTGGAGATTTAATATTTAAAATATATCATTATTTGTCATAGTGCTCATTTTTAATTTGTGCAATGACCAAGATTCAAAATCATTCAATCATTAAAATAGAATCATCAGCAAAGAGGACTTGTAAATGATCCAGAAAAGCAATTCTAAAAACAAGCCATCCTCTATTCCATACTGGGGTCAGGCATTGAATATCAATGAATGGTTATAAAAATAGAGAAATGGGTGGGGCAGAGGCAACTACAAACTTTTCAGGATTATACTAGAGGGGGAAATAATTTGGACTTTGGGGGGCAGGGTTGTTCCATCTTTGGATTTGAGTCTCTTAAAATAAGATGTAAGAGAGAAGCCATGGAAATCCAAAAGATGCAAGAAATTAAACAGGTCCTGCAATGTAGGAGTAACTGAAAGAAAAGAAGAAGAGTGTTAGGACTGCAAATGGAAGGAATGCAACTCCATTACACTGAATGACTTACGAGGGAGCTTGAGTATAAGGAGCTGTGTTGAAAGACAGCATTATTTGGGATATTAATGTGGCAAAGGAGACTATACTAATGAGGTGGTCTCCTGGCCTGTAATAGCTCCGTAGTTTTCTTCCCTCATGTTCCTCCAAACTTATCAGGCACTTCATTCTCAGCTTCCCAGAGACTGGCTGGGATATCAGCAGCAGCAGAAGCAGAAGGAGGAGACCCATAATTCATGGGAGGACAAGAGAGTTAGAAGAATTCAAAGCACCATTCAAAGATGGAAATGAAAGTGACTTTCTTGACTGAGAGAGAGGTAAATGGAACTTCACCTGGAAAGAAGAGAAAGGAAAGGTACATTCAAGAAGCACAGTCCCTGAATGTCCCAAAATTTGTGCCACACAGAGTGGGACCTGAGACATTTATCCTTTTCTGATGCAAGATCCCTTTCAAGTTGCTTCAGTCTGATGTTTACGTCAAAGGCGATCACTGGAGAAATATCAGGAGAGATCTCACAGACCAGGATTTCAATAATTACTGTAAGAAGCAACATCTCCTCTGGGAATCCTGAACTACTTCTGGGCCTCCATGTGTAGAGGAGAAGCTGAAGAAAAGTACAGTGAAAAATCACAGATATACCCCTAGAGGGCAGTGGTCTGAAGTGTTTGTTGTCCTTCCTTTCTGAATATGTCTAGAAAGTGATGCTGAAGAAAGATAGTTTGACACCCAGGAAATTGGGTGTTGTCCTTCAATGGACTCTCTTGTCCCCAGAGACTCCTGGGGAAGGTCACCCAGAACTAGAGAGTTTGGTTCCATCTTAGTGTCAGACCTGGAAGCCATCTTTTACATTTGGGCCTTCAGGCCTGCCACATTTTCTACTGTGGGAAAATGGGAGGGGGGATTGCATAGAGTAGTGGTAATAGGTAGTCAAAGTAACATTCTTTTCTCATAGAGTCAAGGCCACCTTGCCCTGCAGCTGCAATGAGGTGACTGGGAGGCATCTCCAATTTTGGATGGTGCCTGATTGGATCATGTGATAGACATGTCGGTGCAGGGGGAAGGGATTTGAACTTTCTTTTCGGCAGGGAAAACCTGAAAACTCTCAGATTCGGGTTTTGCCAGGTGTGCCAATATGACATCTCTAATAAAATGGAAGTTTGAAGAAATTCAAGCTTTGGCGTCTTCTTTCATTGGCAGTGTTACTTGGAACCCTGACACTTAGGTTGATGGCGCTTAATTCTATTTTTTAAAAAGATTTTTATTTCTTATACACATATTGTAAATGTACATTCTCTTAACCATAATTAATCATACATATACATATTTTTTCTAAATAAAGCATATCAGTAAAACATTTTAATTACATTCGGGGTTGCTCTTTTACCCTTTCTTTCCCCTCATTTTACAACAAGCCTTCTTCTTCTTCTTTCTTTCCCTTCCCTACCTCCTCTCCTACTTTCTTTCTTCCTCCTCTCCTTCCTCTTCCCTACTTCCCCTTCCTTTCTCCCACTCCTCCCCTTTCCCCCTTTCTAACCTTCTTTCCTACTCTTTTCCCCTCTCTTTTCTTCCTCTCCTTTCCCCTTTCTTCCATTCCTCTCTCTCCCTCTCCTCTTCTATCTTACCTTCTACTCCTCTCTTCTTTCTTTCCCCTTTGTTGTCCAATATTTCCCCTATTTGGTATCCGAGGATCCCCAGTTTTATATTAATATATACTTTCTTTCAATTTCCATTCAGTGTTACCTAATCTGTCACCTCTATCATCATAATTGTACATTTATATTATAACATTCTTTCTTTCTCCCCCCCCCCCATTCTCCTTTTCCATTTACTCTGGTATCATCTGAGTTTCTATTTCTTTTTGTCTTCTCCCTCATTCATCTTTCTTTTATCTAATTTGTTTATCTATCATCTTTTATTCATATTTCTTTTCTAACCATACATGTCTTGAAATTCCTCTTTATCTTTTATTCTTAGAGTTAATCTATTCTTTTCTGCACAGTCTAAAATCTGCTTTATTACTTCACCTTCTGACAGGATTTTCTCTGTCTTCCAATTTTGCGCAAATACAATTCTTGCTGCTGTTATTATGTGTATAACTAGATACATATCTTCTCTGCTATATCTCTCTGGCAAAATTCCCAGTAAAAAAATCTCTGGTTTTAATTCTATACGTTTGTGTAACATTTCCTCTAACCATATCTGCATTCTAAACCAATAATTTTTTGCTTCTATACATGACCACCACATATGATAATATGATCCCGGCAAATGCGAACATTTCCAACATTTAGCTGATTTATCCTTAAACATTTTTGCTAACCTTTCTGGCAGCATATGCCATCTATAAAACATTTTATATAAATTTTCTTTATATGCGGTTGTCATTGTCAATTTGTAATTCCTTTCCCATAATTGTTGCCATTTCTCTAATTCTATTGTATAACCAAAAGTTTTTGCCCATGTTATCATTATCTCTTTTACTTCTTCATCTTCTAATCTAACTTGCCATAAGTAATTATACAATCTTTTAATCATTTTTTCATCTTTTCCAGTCATTATATCATCCAATTCTTTTTTTTATTGAAAAAGTTTTAAAAGTTTTACATACATTTTCTCCCCCCTCCCCAACCACCCCCCGACTTCCCAGAGCAAGTACAAAATATAAAATACAGCTCAAATTCAACTCCATTTATCACTTATCATAATCATTAAACAAATAGATAAAAGGAAAGCAAGTCTTCTTTCTTCTTATTCCATCTAATTCAACAAAATTAGTATCCATTTATAATTACAGCAGTTAATAAAACAATTAAGTATTACCTAATCAAACCTATCATTACTCAATTTAACTATTAGATACGTAACAAATTATTAGGTCTATACAATTTAACAAGATATTTTATAACTTCTTTCATTTAAAACAAAAAAAAACCCAAAAGAAAAAAAACTCATTCAAAAACCCCAAATTTAAAATAAAATACTATATAAACTCTTCCGTCCTCCACTTTTAAACCATCATGGTCCAATTATAATTAAAACACTTAATAAAAAAAAATTTCTAACTAAAAAATAATAATCAAACCTCTTATTAATTTATCAATACATATTAACAAATCAACTAAAAACATCATTTGATAGCTATATCAAACATTTAAATTCTTCATACTAGATTAAACCAGTTGCTAATCTTCTTATCTTCACATCTTCCAACAGCATATAGAATGTCTTCATTTGCGTCTACCCACCTAAATAAAAGTTGCTTCTTTATATAAAAAAAAACCCCCGAGTGACTTTGTAATTGTATTTCAAATAGTATCCATCAAATTCAGTCAAAAATTAGATTAATAAATTCATCAGACGTATTAGGGAAACCACCAGATCAACTGCAATTGCCCTAGGCTCATAGTCCTTTTGCCTTATATTTATTACCATCAAACAGGAAACTCCAATTTACTGTATTCAATAAAACTTCTGCGATTGCAATTAAGTCCAGATTTATTACAGTCCTTAATAAAATATTCCAAATCATTCAGGTCAAGGCATATTTCACAGCCCAACACACCAGCATTGCTGTGATCTGTTTATTCTTCTCAAAATATTCCAGTACAGCTGTAGGTTACCTCCTCATCATCGTTCATCACTTAGTTAACTGGCATTAAGCTGTTGGCTGTTTTCTTCCAAAAGTTCAAAATCTTTAAACACTTAAACAATACTTTT
Source organism: Ptyas mucosa (assembly GCA_012654045.1). NCBI lineage: Eukaryota > Metazoa > Chordata > Lepidosauria > Squamata > Colubridae > Ptyas > Ptyas mucosa. The sequence continues at coordinate 15,970 of WNWU01012441.1, forward strand.
TAAGGACCATCATCTCATCAAGCAGGGTTATTTTCCATATCTCCAGTCTTTCTTCTTTTCCTTTTTACGAACTTTTTTCTTAACTTTGATCCCTCTGCCTTTTTTAACTCCAGTAAAATTTTGCATTTTTTGGGATTGCGTATTATAAAATTTTTGCAGAAATATAACTTCTTCTGGAAACAGCTCTTTAAATGCAAGTTGGATTTTATAAGAAAAAATTCGTGTAGCCAAAATCTCATCAGCTTTCAAAATTTCTTGCTCCTTATTCTGCACAGCATCCATCTTTTTCTCCCCCAAAAAAACTACTATAGGCTGTTGTTGTTCTTTTCCATCTCCCAACTCTTCATTCAATCCCCCACTGCTAGATTGCAACTCAGTATTTCCATGTATTTCATTGTTTCCAGCTTGAAAAGCTTGAAATATAGTATCAATTTTTTCCAATAAAGCAGAGGTAATTGAACTCCAAGCTTCCTCAAAATCAGACCATTGAGGGTTAATTAACCCTCCTTTGCTTTCTTTGCTTTCAAAAAGACCAGCCATCTTGCCCCACTTCTTCCTTCCCTTCCAAAAGGACAGGAGAAAAAAGAGAAAAAAAATATCAAAAAGAAAAAAAAAGGACCTTTTGCAATTTGTAATTTATATTACTGCTTCAATTATTATTATTATTTCCTTTCTTGTTTCATCCACTTTACAAAAAAGAGTTTTACGTTTCAAACAGGGGCTTATCAATAATTACTTTTAACTTTCACTTCTTCACGCCCCGTTGAAACTCAAACGCCATCTTGCTTTCACTTTCAGCTTAAGGAAAATCTTTTAAAGAAGGTAAATCTTTGGAGTTAAAAAAAAAATACTTGCTGTTTTATTCATGCTGCTTATGCTCCGCCAGCTTGATTCAAAGAGTATCTATTTAAAGTTGGTTGCTGGGATGGTAACGACATCTAGCTCTGCAAAGCAGAGACATCCAGGGTCCGGAGTACTGACAGGCTTAATGGGGAACTCTCATCTTCGAGCGCCAGATTATAGGAAAAATCTGGCACTCTCAGGGAGTTCTACCCCACCCGTCTACTCACTTTCCCCCCTCTTACCAGGAGGAAAGTTTCCAAACCGCAAGACAGCTGATAGTCGCTGTTCTTGCGGTTCTACGGAGCCCTGGGTTGGCGCTTCAAAAAGAAGCGTCCGGCGATGTCGCAATCCCACCGGAAGTCCCATTATATCATCCAATTCTGATTCCCTCAGATTAAAACCATATTGTTTCAAGTCTTTATCATATCTTGATTGTATTTGCAGTCGTGTATACTGATCAGTCTCAATCTCTTGTTTTTCTAAATCTTGTTTCTGTTTTAGTTCTCCCTTCTCTGTTAAAATATCCTTATATATTACAATATTGTCCATGTTAATCATATTAGGATGTGTCAACGCTTCTATTGTTGAAAACCACATTGGTATTTCTGTATAATGTTTTTCTTTCACTCTCACCCATACTGTTAACAAACCATTCCTTACACAATGTCTCTGGAAGTATCCATGTATTCTATTTTTCCCATACCATAAGAAAGCATGCCCACCTAATTGTAAATCATGTCCCTCCAAGGTCAATAGTCTTGCATTTCTCAATAAAATCCATTCTTTGACCCACGTTAACATTGCCACCTGATGAGAAAGTTCCCAATTTGGTAGATCAAATCCTCCTCTAGTTCTAGAATCTTGAAGCACTTTAAGGTTAATTCTTGCTTTTTTTTCCTTCCCATATATATTTCCACATTATCTTATTCAAGCTCTCAGAGTATTTTTTCTCCAACTTTATCGGAATCGTTTGGGAAAAAAACAAGATTCTTGGTAATATATTCATTTTAATTAACACTATTCTTCCCATTAATGATAATTGCAGGTTTTTCCATTTTTCCAAATCTGCTTCAATTTGATTTCTCAGTTTATAATTATCTTCCTTCACTGTATCACATCTTGAAATTAATTGGATGCTCAAGTATTTCACTTTTTTTACTATTTGAATATCTAACCTCTTCATTAGTTACTTCTTTTGCTTTTCTCTCATATTTTAACTATAATTTTTGTCTTATCTTTCTTGATTTTCAATCCTGTTACTTCTCCATATTCCTCTATTTGCTTAATTATTTGGCTCCGTGTCTGTTGGTTCTTCCATAATAAATATCAAATCATCCGCAAATGCTTGTAACTTATATTCTTCCTTTTTAATTTTCATTCCTTTTATTTCTTTATCTTGTCTTATTTTTCTGTTTAAGATTTCTAGAGTCAAAATAAATAATAATGGAGATAGCAGACATTCTTACCTAGTTCCTTTTCTAATGTCCACTTTCTGTCATTTCTCCATTTACCTTTGCCAATTGGTTTTTATGTATAGTCTTAACCATATTAATAAATATATCCCCAAAACCCATCTTTTTTAAAAAAAATTTGATTTATATGCCGCCCTTCTCCGGAGACTCAGGGTGGCTTACAATGCATTAAGCAATAGCCTTCATACTTTTGTATATTTACACAAAGTCAGCTTATTGCCCCCACAATCTGGGTCCTCATTTTACCTACCTTACAAAGGATGGAAGGCTGAGTCAACCTTGAGCCTTGGTGAGATTTGAACTTACAGTAATTGCAGACAGCTGGTTTTAATCACTATGCTTTTAGTCTGCTGAGCTAAACCAGGCTCCTGGTTTTGTAATTGTATAGTCATAAATTGCCAATTCACATTATCAAATGCTTTCTGCGCATAACAATTTACTTTTCTATTAGATCTCCATATATTAATCACAAATTGGAAGTGATTTTAAAATTGCTTATGCGATAGTGAAACTTCATTTGCCCTAGAAATATCAACTTTGGGGTGATATTCGAGAAAAGGGGTCTGGAAATAGATAATTGGCCAACTGTATCATTGGATAAATATGGAATAAGTTATGGGGATAGACTTTTTTTCTTTCTACTTGCCCTTCAGAATTCATGTAAGACACCAAGAATCTTTATACTTTGAAGTGTCTTTGTTTACTAAATAAACAGCAGACAGTATGATGTCCCCCTTGGACAACTCCCCAGATTTCTCCTCAGAGGTCAGCTCAAGGGAGGATGAGCTCATTCCTCGCATTTCAGGAACTGGGTTAATTAATGGCTGTGAACACCTGACCAAAAGAGTTTTAGACTTTCCCCATTTTCAGCTGGGGACAGTTTTCCAAAAACGACTCTAAAATCACCTCTTCGCTGTATATTACAAAAGATTACAAAAAATAAAGATTTTACAAACTGGGAAAGACGTGATGGTCTATCTTTTTAAATGGACTGAAAAGGTTCCCACCCACTGACCAGTAAAGTTGTTTCAAACATTTGTCTGCTTATTTCTTCAATCAGTCAGTCCTATACGATAATAAAATCTCATTTCTTATCTTGTCCTTCAGTAGTTTCATGAC
>WNWU01012444.1:8019-22051 GCA_012654045.1 Ptyas mucosa
TCTTATTCTCTCTCACTCTCTCTTTCTTATTCTCTTTCACATTCTCTCTTCTTTCTCATTTTCTCTTGTTCTCTGTCTCTGTCTCTCTCTCTGTGTGTGTCTCTCTCTGTGTGTATGTGTGTCTCTCTCTCTGTCTGTCTCTCTCTCTCTCCCTCATTCTCTCTCTTTCTCTCTCCAATTTTCTCTTTTTCTCTCTCACTCTGTCTTTCTCATTCTCTTTCACATTCTCTCTCTCATTGTCTCTCTCTCTCTCTCTCTTTCCTCTCTCTCTCTTTCATTTTCTCTTGTTCTCTGTCTCTCTCTGTGTGTGTGTCTCTCTCTCTGTCTCTTTCTCTGTCTGTCTGTCTTTCTCTCTCCATTTGTGAAATATTTTGCTTTCTCAGCCCTTTGGTGCTGTTCCTTCATGACTAGCATTCTGATGTTTCCGAGGAAGCTGTCAGACGTCATCCTAGTTAAGATGAGACCACAAAAGGCCCTGAAGTGATGGACAGATAATCTTCAGAATCAAACAGCAGCCAACCCTAAGGATAATTCCTCACGTCCAGTGGGAAAGAACCTTTCCGTTTTTCCCAATTGCAAAAATAAAACAAAATCAAACCAAACAACAGCCTCGCAAAAACCTTCTCCATCTGGATCCCAGTGATAATAAGGGGCATCCAATTTGCTTGACCACTCCAGGCTGTCAAATGCTTTGTTTTGACTTCAGCATCGCCGCAATGAGAGGGGTTTCTCTCCTTTTCTATTTGTTCTGCTTTTCTGCAAATCCCTGCTTTTGGGTTAGGGCTACACAGATGCCTAGTCCACACAGTTTTAGCTCCAACATTGGTGTCTTAACCGCTAGAAAGAGTTTTTTGGCGAGAGATTTAACTCCACCATTTTAACAACAACAACATTATGCCCTTTCAAATCAGGTCAAAAGCTGAATTTTCAAGACAAAGACATGTACGAGAAATTATTTAATTGCTTGCACTGGAAAACTCACAGATTTAACTAGTTACTGTGGGCAAAACACATGTGGGCTTCTAAACTTGGAACTTATATATGCATTTTATGAAAAGGCTGAGTGCCGGATTATACAATAAATCGCATTCCTTCCCTTCCTCCATAATTCTAATCTTAGTCATCTTGGAAAATTCCCTATTGATGTCAATTCCCACATCCCAGCACATAAATCCAAACTAATAACGTTGGTTCAGCTTGTTTTTCGGGACAGTGTTTATTTATTTTTTTACCAAAAAAAACGAGTTAACTGGAATTTACTCTGCAGTGTTATTACGATGCAATTAAAATAATATTTAACGAATTAAACAAATTTGTTTACTTTTCAGAGAAAAACCCCTCCAGATGTATCAAACAGTTCTAACTGTCACTTGAAGCATCTGTTTTGGCTTCCTTTTAAAAATCTGAGCTCCTTCCATTCAGCTTTTGCATCTTCACCCTTCACCATCTTTTAGCAATGCTTTTCTGGGGTTGAAAATATTTATTGGTGAGTCATTTTAATTCCTTTCTGATAGTTAGATGGGAGAGATCAAAGATGCTAATCTCTCTTCCTACCTCTTCTTTTCTCTTAAAGCATCTCCGTATACAAAACATACCACACTATATTGTAGTCTGGTTTAGGGTATCATCCAATGTTGAAATTCAATTTTTTTTACTACCGGTTCTGTGGGCATGGCTTGGTGGGCATGGTGTGGCTTGGTGGACGTGGCTTGGTGGGCATGGCAGGGGAAGGATACTGCAAAATGTCCATTCCCACCCCACTCTGGGGCCAGCCAGAGGTGGTATTTGCCAGTTCTCTGAACTACTCAAAATTTCTGCTACCGGTTCTCCAGAACCTGTCAGAACCTGCTGGATTTCACCCGTGGTATCATCCGAACTGAGACCAGGACTCAGATTATAGTTAAGGATAGAGTAATCCACAAATTATTGCGAGGAGCTGTTGCGAATAACCACAAACCAAAATTGGATTCATAGATAACTTACCCTTAAGAATAGAATAGAATAGAATAGAATAGAATAGAATAGAATAGAATAGAATAGAATAGAATAAAATAGAATAGAATAGAATAGAATAGAATAGAATAGAATAGAATAGAATAGAATTTTTATTGGCCAAGTGTGATTGGACACACAAGGAATTTGTCTTGGTGCATATGCTCTCAGTGTACATAAAAGAAAAGATACGTACGTCAAGAATCATAAGGTACAACACTTAATAATAGTCATAGGTTACAAATAAGCAATCAGGAAACAATATCAATATAAATCGTAAGGATACTAGCAACAAGGTTACAGTCATACAGTCATAGGTGGGAGGAGATTGGTGATGGGAACAATGAAAAGATGAGAAGATTAATAGTAGTGCAGACTTAGTGAATATTATTTATTTATTTTATTTTATTCGGCTTTTATGCCGCCCTATCTCACAATGGACTCAGGGCGGCTCACAACGATAAAACACAAGCCACAATATAAATAAGACTAAAATCTAAAAAATTTAAAATTAACCCTTAAAACCCCATCATCAGTCCAGGTTGAATAGTTTGACAGTGTTGAGGGAATTATTTGTTTAGCAGAGTGATGGCGTTCGGGAAAAAACTGTTCTTGTGTCTAGTTGTTCTGGTGTGCAGTGGGCATTTTTAGCAGATGGTCTCGTGAGTAAGAAATCCATAGTGAGTCACAGAGAATAATTAAATTAAGATACCATGAGTTGTCCTGAAAAACAAGGCCAATTACAGGAATGGTCTCAAAAGGAAGCTACTCTTGTAGCAGGTCTCTGATGTTTCTGCTTGGTCTTTCACAACTTCTAGAGGTGCTTGGTTATTGTTCTGAAACCAGATATGAAAAATCAATGGATGGAAACTATTCAAGGAGAGAACTAACCTAGAACTAAGAAGGAATTTCTGGAACGTCGGTGGAATTAATCAGTGGAACGACTTGTCTCCAGAAGCTGTGAGTTCTCCAACATTGGAGTTTTTTTAAGAAGAGATTGGGCAAGTATTTATATGAAATGGGTTTCCTTCTTTAGCAGGGGGTTGGACTAGAAGACCTCCAAGGTCCATTCTAATTCTGTTATTCTATTATGTTGGGACCTCATTAGTCCCATTTTGGGCTTTGGGAGTAGCTTTTGTAAAAATGAACTAAACTTCTGGAGAACTTCTGAGGAGCCATGGAGGCAGCAAGGCAGTAGGCTTGATTGTCCATGGGACAATAAGTATATACTGCATGGTTAATGGAGAGCATGTTAAGGCATGCAAATGCATTCTATTTTACATGGCCAAAAAAATTGCTAAGGGGAGAAGAAGGCAGACAAGCATGACTGCCAATAATCCATTTATTTTAATAAAAGAGTCAAACATCCTTCATTGCAGTTCATCTACAAGCCGTCGATATTTCAGGATAATGGCACCATCCAGGCCAGGGAGGCAGGTTCCTTGGGTCCCTCGTGTTTTTTTTTTGTTTTTTTTTTGTTTCTTATTTAAGTTTGTTGTGGAAAATCGGATGCTTAATAAATTGGAAGTCTGACCTGCTTTAAATCACTTTTTACAGGCATTGCTGAGCAAAATATAATTATTATAAACCGCTCATTTGTTACCAAGAAATCTCATTCGATTGATTCCAGACACCAAGGGAAGGGGCCTGCTGATGAACTAAGAGAAAAGGGGAATTAATGAAAGTTACCAATTGAAACATTGAAGGTTGAGGTTTTCTTTTGGTGGAAGACGAAAGAGAATGTTGGTTTTCATTTCTTCCCCCCCACCCCCCTCACAAAACAGGGGGAATAAATATAGAGGATTAACTGTGCTCCAGTTTTGATCACCACAATGTAAAAATGATGTGGAGACTCTAGAAAGAGTGCAGAGAAGAGCAACCACGATGATTAGGGGACTAAACTGTCCTTGTGTCTAGTTGTTCTGGCATGCAGTGCCCTATAGCAGTGAGGGCCAAAAGCGGGGGAAGAGCGGGGGGGTCACGCACATGTGTGCCCACATCCATAATTCAATGCGCCCAGCCTCTACATGCATGTCCGTGCGACACCCCCCCTTTTGGCACGTGATGGCACGGTGGGTCTGGTAGGCCCGTTTTTCACCCTCCCTAGGCTCCAGAGGCTTTCTAGGAGCCTGGGGAGGGCAAAAACGGCCTTCCCCACCCCTCAGAGTCCCTCCGGAGGCCGGAAACAGCCTATTTCCCGACTTCTGGTGGGACTGGAAGGCCCGAAAATCAGCTGGCCAACGCACGCATGTGCACTGGAGCTGAGCTAGGGCAACACTCATGTGCCCACAGATATGGCTCTGCGTGCCACTTGTGGCACGCGTGCCATAGGTTCGCCATCATGGCCCTATAGCATCATTTTGAGGGTAGGAGTTGAAACAGTTTATGTCCAGGATGCGAGAGGTCTGTAAATATTTTCACAGCCCTCTTTTTGACTCGTGCAGTATACAGATCCTCAATGGAAAGCATGTTGGTAGCCATTGTTTTTTCTGCAGTTCTAACTATCCTCTGAAGTCTGTGTCTGTCTTGTTGGGTTGCAGAGCCAAACCAGACAGTTATGGAGATGCAGGTGACAGACTCCATCATTCCTCTGTAGAACTGGATCAGCAGCTCCTTGGGCAGTTTGAGCTTCCCGAGTTGTCGCAGAAAGAACATTCTCTGTTGTTTTTTTGATGACGTTTTTGATGTTTGGTATCCATTTTAGGTCTTGAGATATAGTAGAACCTAGAAATTTGAAGGTCTCTACTGTTGATACTATTGTTGTCTAGGATTGTAAGAGGTGGTAGTATGGGAGGTTTTCTAACTTGCAGATCCACAAATTTGCCAATAAGCACATAAAGGCTTATCATGTTGAACGAAACACACCAACTTGGCTTACCTAGTGAAAGCACATTCTGATCCCACCAGAAACATCTCTGGTTTGACTTCCTTGTTTCTCCTTTGGTCAAAGAAAATGAATGTTACCAAACCTTGAAAGTTGCACAATGCATTTGCAAAATAATTCCATATTGCAAATTGGCTTAAAAAGAAAAAGACTTTGGACACTCCTGGGCTAACTGGCTATATTTGATTTTTTTTAAAAAAAAAAATCAAAGCAATAATTTTTTTATTGGAGATGCACTGCACAGAAGAAAGATCGAAAATGACAGAGATGGGGCAGAAAAAGAAAAGAAATAAACCCTGAGGATTTCTGAATTTGAACTTTACCCGTTCTGATATAAATTGGGCAAAGTTCCTGGTCAGGAAAAAAAATAATACAGCTTTTTTAAAAAACAAAACAAAACTTGAAAACTTATATGAAATTAAATTTTTGATGAAAGAAGAAAAGACCAAACGGATGATTTATGCTTTTAATTTTTTAAACCACTTTTCTTCTTTCTTTCTTCCTATCCATCTTTTATTCTCCTTGGTCTTTTAATTTTTCATACTTTGGTTTTGCTGAAAAAGTTCTAATTAAACTATCTGCATTAAAAAAAAATTAATTGGGTGAAATTCTGCAGGCGGTGGAACTGATTCTGTCTAAAACTTTAAGTAAACAGAATAGGCATCGGTGGCAAAATTCCTGCATGGCTTAGATTTCCGAGACATCTTTTCTTCCAGAGCAGACTTGCAGCATAAATGTTTAGCATGTTGGGGGGAAGAATTAAATTAATTATCCCAGTAAATGGACCCAGAGGGATCCTTCAGCAGGGGAGGAATGTCTTTCTGAGAAAACAAAACCGCAAAGACCTCGCAAATGCAGCCTCTTGAAAAATAACTGCGTTGGAAACAGCCTTTTGATTCCAAAAAAGAATTTCAACAGCTGATCTAAAGCAGGAAGAAAAAAAATCACACTTGGAGAAAGAACCATAAAATTGTCAGCTGGTCAACATGTCACTCAACCAGTTGAAAATATATGATGTAGAAGGAGGAAAAAAAGTAATACTGGGCAAAATTTATTGTTGTTCGGGTCTGACTTTTCCGAACCCACGGACAAGAGCCCCCTCTCCTCCACTATGACTCCGAGTTTACCCAAACTCATGTCCACAGCACCGATGACTTTCCAATGACCATTGGAAGAGCCGTTGTGGTACAACAGTTAGAATGCAGTATTGCCGGCTAACTCTGCCCACTGTCAGCAGTTTGATTCTCAAGGTTGACTCAGCCTTCCATCCTTCCGAGATGGGTAAAATGAGGACCCAGATTGTTGAGGGTAATATGCTGACTCTGTAAACTGCTTAGAGAGGGCTGCAAAGCACTGTGAAGTGGGATATAAGACTAATGTCAGGGTTCCAAGTAATACAACCATTTCAAAACAGAACTCCAGTCATTTCTTTGCTCAGGGCTTCAGGCTGACATCTAAGTGCTATTGCTCTTCCTTCCTTCCTTCCTTCCTTCCTTCCTTCCTTCCTTCCTTCCTTCCTTCCTTCCTTCCTTCCCCCAACAATCTGGGTCTTCATTTTACCGACCTCAAAAGGATGGATGGCTGAGTCAACCTTGAACTGATGAGACTCGAACCGCCCAATTGCAGGCAGCCGGCAGTCAGCAGAAGTAGCCTGCAGTACTGCATTTGAACCACTGCGCCACCGCAGCTCTTTAAAATGGTATAAGGTTTCCTGTTTGAGCAGGGGGCTGGATCAGAAGCCCCCAAGGTACCTTCCAACTCCGTTCTTCTGTTATAAATGTATGTCAAGAATTTTGGCATGGGTGGGCAACATCCAGGGATCAAAGTTAATCATGTATGGGGCTGTTCCTTAACCCCTGCATCCATACAAAAAATTTCTTCAGTTACAACATCCATAAACGGCAAGAGGAGGAAAACGGGACCCAATTTGTATGTCTGTGGCTTACCGAGCAAAGAATTACATGCGGCCGGGACAATGAATCATGGACTGTACTCTGTTCATTTAGTTGACAAGTGCAGTTTGGCCATAATCAATTGCAATGATAGTTCCTGACATATCTGTTAATGTTCCGGGGTATAATTTATAAAGCTTACGGTAGCCCAAGGCTTCGTGACATCAGCTAGCTAGGATTCTAGGATAAAAATGAGATGAAAAAGAGGCAGAAATGGAAAGGTCTAGAAGCAGCTTTCACTGAAAAGCACAGTGGAGAGATAACTCTAGATTTAATGCCTCCCTTTATTTATTAGTGAATAAACAAACGTCAGTTGGCCAGATATGTATTTAAGGACTGAATAAATCTGGTGAAAAAAAATTGTGTCATCCTTGGTCTGGGCAGAGGGTAAGGACTTTAACAAATATGAAGTATTGTTTGAAGTATTATTGGGCATAGAAACTAGCCATGTTGGAAGGAGTAAACATTTGATGCAATAATGCTAGAATTTGGAAATAAGCATTAAAAAAAACAGAACAATTCTGGCTACCTTGTTGCTCCTCCACGGGTGGGTTGCTACCAGTTCGGCCTGGTTCTGGCAAACTGGTAGCGGCGGGAGGCTCCGCCCACCCACCCAGACATCATTAACCTTCTGTGCATGCGCAGAAGCGCCATGCGCTCCCAATAGCAAACTAGTAGCGCCGGGATTTGAATCCCACTACCATGCTTCCCCCAGCATTTTGTTCTATCACAGCAGGTTTCCCAGTTGTCACTCCTTCCTCCTTCACATGGATCATTCTGCCCAATCAAGGCGCCTGCAGTATTTGGAAGCTGTCACATTACAAAGGGCAAACAAAGGCAGCTGGCAACCAGAGGTGGGTTTCAGCAGGTTCTGACCAGTTCTGGAGAACCGGTAGCGGAAACTCTGAGTAGTTCAGCGAACTGGTAGCAAAAATTCTGACTGGCCCCGCCCCCATCTATTCTCTGCCTCCCAAGTCCCAGCTGATCGGGAGGAAATGGGGATTTTGCAGTAACCTTCCCCTGGAGTGGGGAGGGAATGGAGATTTTACAGTATCCTTCCCCTGTCATGCCCATCAAGCCATGCCATGCCCACCAAGCCAAACCCACAGAACCAGTAGTAAAAAATTTTTGAAACCCACCACTGCTGGTAACCCAGGGCAATGTACAGGATTCAAGGAAGATCATTACAACGATTGCCAGAAAATGTTTGCCACCCCAAAGAAAATACATTTTGGGGGCTCCCCTTTGAAATGGTGGCAAGAAATAACAAAAGATGTGGACTTGTGTAGGAGATGAGTAGGCTGAGCTGGAGGTGGGGTCAAGTGGGGTCATTAGTTTGGAATCCTTGTGTAGTCACAAGAGGCTCAAGTCCATCTTCCCCAAAATTCCATTGGCACCAACTTGCCTTGGCCATTAGCAGATCAGATTCTTATGCATGGGTAGCATGAAATAAACTTTTTAGTGCTTCGAACTCAACTTCTGTTCCTGGTTACTTGCACTTGACAGCTTGTTCCTCGGGAAAGAAGCAGCTGCCTTTAAGCACACAGGCATCTGGAGGTCTAGGGGGGGAAAAAAATTACACAATCTTGCAAGAAATATCCTCTCAGTCTGCAATTCTGTTGTTGGCACTATTTCATGCCCTCTTCTGCAGCAGAGGGTAACTGCCAGCAAGATTGATAGTGCCCTTTCAGTTTCGGGGGGTCACCTCCAATCAAATCGAATCAAAACTTTATTACAGTTATAGACCAGCATAAGGAAGGTGAGGTACAGCCAATTAAAAAGCAGGGAAGATACACCAGAATCTAAAAAAAAAATTACAAAATATGAGAAAGTATAAAAACATCCTATAAAATAGGAAATGTAAGGACTCTAAAAAGAAGGGTAGGAACAACAGACGAGTTTTAGAGGAGCATAAAAATTAATACGGGGAAAAGTATCTCAAGCTACAGAGGAGTCTAGTACAGGAATTCCTCCAGTTAACAACCATAATGGACCCTACTCATCATGGTCGTACCTCGCAACAGACTGTTGTGGCCCGTCAGCGACCTGTGCAGCTAGTAGCTGATTCTGACAGCGAGGAGGCTGGTGTGGTGCTGCGCCAGCAGCCTGTGCAGCTGGAACTAGAGTCGGACGATGAAGAGCTGGAGAAGATGTGGTGCCAGAGGCGGGGATTCAGAACCTCCAGAAGCTCCCATAAGTGAAGAGGAAGAAGAGGAGGAGCCTCTTCTCGATGCACGGGCGCGCAGAGCTGCCAAAAGGCAGGAGTGGCTCCTCAGGAGGAGGTCTCCTCGAGAGTAAGGCTTGGGCCTAATTGGCCACTCCCTTAGCCTATTTAAGGAGAAACGCCGACTGAGGCAATTTGCAGGGAACAACTTCGTTCACATACCTTCGCGTTTTAATCTTGTTTCTCTTATCAGTTTCCTGCAAATTGCTTCTGGGCATTCTGCCAACCATAGTAAGATTTTGGTTATTATTCTTTGAAGTCTTGTAGGCTGTCAATGAAGTTAATTAGCAGCCTTTGTTCATAAAAGAATGATTTAATTTAGTAAAATAAGCTTTGTACGGACTTTGTGTGTGCTGCGTTCTTTGGGGTCCGTAGCTGGGGCAGAACACAGACATGAAGCAGGTCGATCATGCTACCGGCCCAATTTTATGACATTTTTTCTACAGCAGTCTATAAGCTAATCAGTACAGTTGTTGAACAAACACCACGGCCATTAAATGAATGGTAGGGCACCTGACATCACCTCCCTTACCCCAAAGATTCCTGTGGTTGAGAACTTGAGTTGGGAGCCAGGAAAAACTTTCCAGTGGAAATGTCACCTGTTCAAACATGCATTTTGCTATGTATTTTCTGATCATACCAGTAAGTGGGTTGCTTCTGGTTCTGTCCGGTTCTTGTAAACCGGTAGTAAAAGTGGTGGAGGCTCCGCCCACTTGCTCAGACGTCATAATGGACGATCTGTGCACGGTCCCGTTGCAAACCCGTAGTAAAGGTAAGTAGGACCATACCATATGTGAGATGGGCAGAGCAATGCCCGTGTGTTTTTCTTTGCAACACGGGTATAAAAACGACCAAGGCAGGCCTTCTAACACCCCAAATGGGTGAACCAACTACTAGGTGTTATTTTCCATTCTTGGAAGATTTTGATAACTGGTGGTGATATCTCCCTCTTAAACTGAAGGAAGTTTGGAAAAGCAAAATTAGCATGTAGGATCAAAACTCAAGACAGGGAGTTGAGTTGAAAGCCTTGGACAAAGAGCTTCTGTTTAACAGGTTGCCTCCAGAAGTTGTGGGTGCTCCATCACTGGAGGTTTTTTGTTTTTGTTTTTAAATTTGATTTATATGCCGCCCTTCTCCGGAGGCTCAGAGCGGCTTACAGTGCGTTAAGCAATAGCCTTCATACTTTTGTATATTTATACAAAGTCAGCTTATTTCCCCCACAAACTGGGTCCTCATTTCACCTACCTTAGAAAGGATGGAAGGCTGAGTCAACCTTGAGCCTGGTGAGAATTGAACTTGCAGTAATTACAAGCAGCTGATCTTAAGAAGAGTGTATTAGTCCACTGCGCCACCAGGTTTTCAAGAAGAGACTAGACAATCACTTGTCTGAAATGGTATAGGCAGGGGTCGGCAACCTTAAACACTCAAAGAGCCACAAAGGTCCTAACCGGAAGCCCCCCATTTAATTCTGGAGCTGACCGGAAGTCTGGTTCCCCCACCATAGAGTTTCCTCCTAGCATGGTGTCCTTTTTTCTCTGCCAACAGGAAGTCTGGTTGCCCCACCATAGAGTCTTCTCCTAGTGTGGCATCCTTTTGTCCTCTAATTGTCCTAACTGACAGCACTATCAACCAGCGACAGGGAGCTGCAGCAGAGGGATGAAAGAGCCACATGCGGCTCCAGAGCCGTGGGTTGCCGACCCCTAGTATAGGGTCCAGTGTTGGGTTTCTACCAGTTCGCCGCAGTTCAAGCGAACCGGTAGTGGCGGTGGCAGGACGCTCTGCCCACCCGCTTGGATGTCATCACGCATGCTCTGCGCATGCGCAGAAGCGTTGCGCGCTCCCACAGTTCCGAACTGGTAGCGAAGGTAAGTGGAACCCACGACTGATAGGATCTCCTGATTGAGCAGAGGGTTGGACTAGAAGACCTCCAAGGTCCCTTCCAAGTCTGTTATTCCATGTTCTCTAAATAGCTGGACTTCTTTGGGGTTTTAGAAAGTTGCTTTTCAGATCCAAAATAGAAAAGAGACACAAACAGAGACGTTCAAGCCAGCAAGTGTGATGATCTCATCCAGACGTCCTTGAAAACTAGTCTCATCCATAGACTTCTTTTTAAATATGAAAAATCATCCCAAGGATTGGGTTGTCTAACTTCAGTTCTTCCTGTGACTGCAGGCATAATCCTCTATTTTTTTGTCCCTCTACACATCTGTGTTTGCGTCAGTGGTGAAATCCATTTTTTTTTCTACCGGTTCTGTGGTGTGGCTTGGTGGGCGTGGCTTGGTGGGCATGGCAGGGGAAAGATACTGCAAAATCCCCATTCCCTCCCCACTCCAGGGGAAGGATACCGCAAAATCCCCATTCCCTCCCCACTCCGGGGGAAGGATATTGCAAAATCTCCATTCCAGCCAGAGGTGGTATTTGCCAGTTCTCCGAACTACTGAAAATTTCTGCTACGAGTTCTCTAGAACCTGCTGGATTTCACCACTGGTTTGTGTGTCTCTGGTGTGTGCCAGAGTTCATCTTTTGACGTCCACGCTGAATTTTAGCACCATTCATGATAGTGTGGATGTATCGCTGTGATAACAGGGATGGAAACAAGAGCTAAAGGGCAACTTTGCAATGCAGAGAAGAATCAGGACTGGTGCCAATAAACCACAAAGGTCTTGCAAGAAAGGGCATAGTCATCAATTCGTGGTGTTGCGATGGTACGTAGGAAGAGGACTATTTTAGAAAAGTAATAAAGTGAATCCCGTTGCAGAGCTGTGAACTTTCCCCACTAAGTTACAGCCCTTCTAGCTTCAGCAGCTGCCCACAATTATCCAGGCAAAACCCTGATGGAAATAAATGTAGAGTCTGGGCATTCAAGATGAGTAGGGAGCTCGTATTATCATATGTGGTGGCCATGCCCAAAGGCGAAAAAATACTGGGCTAAGACACATGTCCTAGGTTCGCCATCATGGATCTAGGAGATTTAATTTAAGAGTCTTCAGGAGCGGGACCCAGGGAACATGGTCATGGCAGATTTTCATGTTGGTTTTTAAGCCGTATATTATCTGGAATTGCTAATCTTGGTTTGCCTTGAGAAGGCTAAGCACCTCTTTTATGAATTGGTCCAGTGATAGGGTCTATTTGAGTCTAATCCTGGACTGCACTGGGCTGTGCTTTACTTCTGCTCCCTAACAACAGGCTGCTGTGGATTTATTAGGCATCAAAACACTTGGTAGAGAGCACCGTTGCTCCTAGCTTTTAATATCCCAGTTTGTTAAAGACATTAACCAGGCAAAGAAAAGGATTGGGCAAGGAAAAAGCGGGGTGGGGGAAGCAACCTAGAGAAACACGTTATTAAAGATTATGCTTTTCTCTAGACGTAATAACTTGGACGCCATTCAGTCAGCCCTATGAAATTCCCGCTGGTCTACAGAAAAGTACCTGAGCTTTACGCTTAATGATACAGCTCTTTGCATCTTCCTCTTTGCAGGTGCTGCTCCCAAAATGATTCACGGCAAGCAGTGTGTGCCGACTGAAAGAGCCGCCGTTCAGCAAGGCTCTCTACTCCTCCAAACAAAGCCATTGGCATGGCCTCACTTCCTTCTTCCAATCTCCCAGCAGGTGTGAGACGTTCGTTTCTCACAAGACATTATTCTTCTGCTCTGTGGACCGCTCTTCACTTTCTGACTAGAACAGCTGAATGCAAGCTGATTCTGCTTACTGGATGAGAGAAAAGGCGATAATGATTATTAAAAAGAATTAGAAATGATCAAGGAAGCAGAGATAAAACAGGAAAAGGGAATAATAGATAAAAGGGAAAGGGAAAATTTTCCCTGTCCAGTCGTGTCCGACCTTAGGATGGCTCATTGTTGTGCCCCACCAGCGGCCAGCAGAGATTGTGGCAGATTCGGACAGTGAGCAGATTGGGGAGGAACATGGACAGTCCTGGAGTCTGGGGAAGACTCTGATGAGGGCTCTGCATCAGAGGCAGAGAGGGGGCCAGGGCCATCTGACAGTTGTCAGCTGCCTTCGGAGTCAGACATCAGTGGAGCAGAAGAATAGCTGGAGCCTGTTCCCAGGGTGCACATGCGCAGAGCTGCCAGGAGGAGGGAACAGCTAAGGAATAAGGGTCGACTCAGGAGTAAAGCCACAGATGGACAGTGAATGGCCCCTCCCATAGGGAATAAAGAGGAGCGAAAGGGGAGTGGAGTTTGCAGGAGACTATTAGTTCGCTTAATTGGTTCGTGACTCTCTGAGACTCCTTCCCAAGTTTCGAAGATATCGGCCTGGCAGCTTTCCAAGCCAGATAAGTTCTGTGACTGTAAATTCTTCCTTGAAAGGCTTTGCTGGATGTGAATGAGAGGAATTCACAATAACTTAATAAAAAGGGGTTTTTATTGGGCCAAGGAGTCTGCTTCATGCTCTTGGGGAGCCTAAGTCAGAACACTCATCTCTGTTTCTTAGCCAAGGGAGACAACATTGTCCAAAGACAAATTTTGTGGATATATGGCCAGTATGACTATATGCTGAAGTGCACAGAATGCTGTTACCTTCCCACCAAAGTGGTACCTATTTATATACTCGCACCTGCACGCTTTCAAACTTGCTAGGTAGCAAGGAGCTGGAGCTAAGAACGGGAGCTCACCCCTTCACATGGTGTTCAGGTCTCGAACCTGGGCTATCAGCTTTCCAGCTAACAAGCTCAGCATCTTTAACCACTGAGCTATCAGCCGCCCATGAATAATAGATAGAGGGATGTTAATAATAAGAAAGCCACCTCAACACTGTCAAACTATTTACTAAGTCTGCACTACTATTAATCTTCTCATCTTCTCATCGTTCCCATTACCCATCTCCTCTCACTTATGACTGTATGACTGTAACCTTGTTGCTGGTATCCCTACGATTTATATTGATATTGTTTCCTGATTGCTTATTTGTAACCTATGACTATCATTAAGTGTTGTACCTTATGATTCTTGACGAACGTAT
>WNWU01012450.1:1621-13051 GCA_012654045.1 Ptyas mucosa
CATTTCTGTGCCTGGATTCTGCTAATTACACCCTCTCCTCCCCATTCTCATTCCTCCCCCCCGTTTTTCCATTTCTGTGCCTGGATTCTGCTAATTACCCCTTCTCCTTCCCATCCCCCTCTGTTTTTCCATTTCTGTGCCTGGATTCTGCTAATTACCCCTTCTCCTTCCCATTCCCCCCCTCGTTATTCCATTTCTCTGCTGGATTCTGCTTCTGCAAGAGAAGGCTCTGATGTTTGCTTGGGTGGTGGAGGGAAACTCAAAGCATTGGGGTCTTCAGAAGGGCAGAATGAGCTTCAAAATGTGCAGCTCCTGGCTCTAACAGTGAGTGATGTCAAGTTGGCTGGGGAATAGGGGCACTGGAGTTGGGCGGGTGAATCTACAGAGGGCGTCATTCTTTAGGCAGGCTGAGTATTATGGGGCTTGAAATCAGGGGTGGTGAGGGCTGAGACACAGAAAGAGACAAAGAATGAAAGAGAGAATGAGAGAGAGAGAGTGGGAGAGAGACAGAGAAAGAGGGGGAGAGAGAAAGAATGAGAAAGAGAGGGGGAGAGAGAAATGGTGACAAGATAGGGCAAAAACGTAAAATGTGAGAACAGTCGTAACTTCGAGGATTGGTCACAAGTGTGAGGACCAGTCAAAAATTACTTTTTCAGCCCTCTGAGTAGTCCATATGCACAAAAGGACTACCCAGAGGGCTGAAAAAAGTGATTTCTGACAGGTCCTCGCACTTTTGACCAGTCTTTTTTTATTTTGAAATTTACCAGTAGCCAGTGCATTTCCCACCCCCAGCTTATACTCGAGTCAATGAGTTTTCCCAGTTTTTGTGGTAAAATTGGGGGCCTCGGCTTATATTCGGGTCAGCTTATACTCGAGTATATACGGTATTTTTATATCCATCCTCACATTGGTTATTTATGCAATTATGTAATAGTTGTTTAATACAAATTCAACATTTTAATATAAATCAATTAGTTATATAACTATCTTTTTTGTATATTAATCAATATGAACATGAATATTCCAATTATTTCCATGCAATCCAATTTCTTACAAATCAATTAATTATATTTACCAATAATAATAAACCAAATAATTTCCCCCATATATTCCTCCAAATCACAACTTAACCATTTCTGCTTTCAACACAATATACAATTAATCTCAATTATTACAGTTCCCTAGTTAAATAGAGCTTTTTTCTTTTGTGTTTTAAAATCTTGAACTCTCCTCTTTTGCCCTAAATTTCCCATTGTTTGCAGTTTTGCACCTACTTTTTTGGTGAGGAAAAAGAAATCTCTCTCCCTGCTTCATTTTGTCACGTTGCAGCAAAGACCCTGCTTTACTTTCAGTTTCCTTTTAGCTAGGGAAAAAAAATTGCTCCAGCAAGCAAAGTTTGCTGCAAAAATTGCAGCAGGCAAAGTGTTTGCAAAACAAGAGCTTGCAAAAGAGCCTGCACAAAACAGCTGAGAGCAAATCAGCTGAGAGTCGGGAGGCGGATTGATTTTATGGTAATTAACCTATGCTGAAGCTGAAGGAGGCTGTTTTTTCTATTTTTGCAGGCACCAATCTTCTCATTTGTTTTCTTTTAACACTGATCAGTTGTAGGGCGGCCCTTTGAAGCCCCGCGGCAAGAATTTAAACAGCTTTTTTCCCTCTAGCCATCAGCTGGGACTCAGGAGGCAGCAATAGATTGGGAGTGGGCGGGGTAAGTGACCGGCGACTGGCGACCCAACAGAGGCAGAGGGTGAGGGTGAGTGAAAGCATGGGGGGGGCGAGAGAGGGCTTTGGCGACCCCTGTGAAATGGCCGTTCGACCCCCAAAGGGGTCACGACCCCCAGGTTGGGAACCGCTGCTATAGAAGCTTACCGGTGCGTCTAGCCGATTGGTTTAGGGCAGCCATAGACTTAGATGTTGGCTTAAGGGAGTTTCGACCATGCGGGGACACTCCACCGAGATGGGCAGTGGACAGAATTCCACAAAATAGGAAACCAAGGAGGATGGACCCAACACCCAGGGCCCCAGAACCCACCCGAACACCATCTTTCTGCTGTTTCCGGTGTAATCAGATAGGCCATAGAGAAGTGGACTGTCCTCTCCCTCCACCACAGCCGGCATTGGCACGAATCCCGGCATCTAGTGGGAAGACTACAAACTGAGCATGTGCAACACCAGAATGGTTCAGAATAGCCTCGCAGACCCTCCTCTCCGATGCCAGTACACTGGTTAAGGAAGTTGGAAGCACACCGGGGCCCGGAAGTCCACCAGTGGTGGTAGGAGACAGCGATGAGGAGGATACAATTGATCCAATGGTAAGTGCTCCAATATGCCCCTTTGTGGTTCAGATTACTGTCCGGAACCCTCACACTACCATGGGAATTAGGCAGGGTGCCTTAATTGATTCTGGATGCACCAGATGTCTAATGCGTAAATCTGTGGCTGTTGAGTTAGGTTTACGTGTGTTAACTCTAAAAACCCCAATCAAATTTGAACAAATGGATGGTTCGACTCTGGGGGGAACGCCTGCTACCCAAGTCACGGAGCTAGTGCGACTGGAAATAGGGGAGCACTGGGAGCATATTCGATTTGTGGTGGTGGAGGTAATGATTGAACCTGTTATATTGGGGTTGGCTTGGTTGGATAAATGGAAGCCGACAATCTGGTGGGAAGGGGACTATAGGAAACTCCGACTAGAGTTGGGCCCAGAACCAAAAGGATGTGAGCCCATGGAACGGGTGAAGGAAAGGGGGCAATTGGGACAACAACCCCAAGTTGAGGGAGTCCCAGCGGTGTATGCGGATTTGGCAGAGGTTTTTAGCGAAAAGGAGTGTGAGGCCCTACCACCACATCAGCGTACCGATTGTGCCATCGAGTTAAAACCAGGAGCCAAACTGCCAAAACCCCGTATGTATTCTATGACACCGAAAGAATTAGAGGGGTTACGTAATTACATAGATAAAAATTTAGCTAGGGGATTCATTCAACCTAGCAGGGCTCACATGGCTGCACCTGTTCTCTTCAGAGAGAAGAAAGAGGAGGAGGTGGCTTGCGCTTATGTGTCAACTTCCGTGGTCTCAACGCTTTGAGTGTAGAGCCATTACCATTGATAAAAGATTTACTAGCCACATTAGCGACAGATAAAATCTTTACGAAACTAGATTTAAGAGAGGCTTATTATCGGGTCTGTATTAAACCAGGGGATGAATAGAAAACCACCTTTAATTGCCCCCTGGGTAGTTATAAGTTCCAAGTTATGCCATTCAGTTTGCAGGGCACCCCGGCCGTATTCATGCAATTGATAAATGAGGTCCTGCATGAATATTTGTACTGGGGAGTATTAGTCTATTTGAATGATATACTCATTTATACCAATACGATGGAAGAACATATCCAATTGGTTCGCAATGTACTGGAGAAACTGCTGGCAGCCAAATTATTTGTTAAAGTTTCCAAATGTGAATTTCATCAAACCGAATTGGATTACTTGGGTTATAGAATATCACAGGAGGGGTTAAGGATGGATCCCAAGAAAGTTAAAGCGGTAATGGAGTGGCAAGCCCCAGGGACGAGGAAGCAGCTGCAGAGTTGCCTTGGCTTCACCAACTTTTATAGGCAGTTCATTCCATCATTTGCTAAAACTGCATTACCCCTAACCAACCTGTTATGCACACAGGGTGTGGACATAAAACCAAGGTCAGGACAGCTAATAAGGTGGACCTCTGAATGTCAGAAAGCCTTTGAGGAACTGAAAGCCTTGTTTGCCAAAGAGCCCATATTACACCATCCTGACCAGAATAAGCCCTTTGTCACACAGGCTGATGCGAGTGACGTGGCCGTAGGGGCGATCCTATTACAGAAAAACAAGCATGGTCATTTACAGCCCTGTGCATACACCTCTAGAAAACTCACTCCCACAGAGAGAGGATGGGCAATCTGGGAGAAGGAGGCTTTTGCTGTATGCTGGGCGCTCCTTACTTGGTGACATTTACTAGAAGGTGCACGAGAGCAGTTTGAAGTGTGGACTGACCACAAAAATCTAATAGCATTGCAAACCCCTAGGAAACTGTCACCAAAACAGGTGCGCTGGGCACAATATTTTCAAAAGTTTAAGTACGTGCCCGCCGGGAGGAATTTTTTAGCTGACGCTTTGTCAAGGATGCCTCAATATAACAGTAAAAGGGACGAGGTGGTACAGGCCATGATCCCCAACAGTCAGACAGCTGGACAGGTAGCCACGAATGATATACTGGAAAATTGGGAGGAGGAAATATGAAATGCTTTGTTAAGGGATATTTGGCAAATAAAAAAAATTGGAAAATAAAACACTCTTCACCCATAGGGATGGGTTAGCATGGAAAGGAGATAAATTATATATCCCCAAAGAACTGCGTAAAGCAGTATTACAAAGGTGCCATGATGTAAAGGCTGCTGGTCATTTTGGTTTTATCAAAACCTTACATCTCACAAGGCACCAATTCTGGTGGCCACATATGCGCATGGACATAGAACATTATGTAAGAGGGTGTCCAGTCTGTGCTGTGACCAAACAACAACCTGGAAAACCTCTTGGGTTGTTACAATCCATAGCTGATCCTAGTAGACCATGGGATGAAATCGCTATGGATTTCATCGTGGACCTCCCGGAAAGTAATGGCAACACGGTAATATGGACCATAATAGACCTATTTTCCAAACAGGCACATTTTATACTGTGTAGTGGGCTGCCCTCAGCTAGACGATTAGCGAAAATGTTCATTCAACATATCTATCATCTACATGGGGTACCTCGGCGAATTATATCAGACAGAGGGGTACAGTTTACGGCTAGGTTTTGGTGCAACTTTATGCAAGCCATAGGAACGACACAGGGATTAAGTTCAGCCTTCCACCCTAGCACCAACAGGGCAGCTGAGAGAGCTAATGCTATGGTGGAACACTACCTAAGATGTTATGTCTCCTACCAGCAATCAGACTGGTCTCCCCTCTTACCATTCACCGAGGTAGCGTATAACAACATGGTACATCACAGTACAGGGCTTACCCCTTTCCAGGTTGTTACGGGAAGGGAATTCCTTGCTATCCCAGAAGTGGAAATGTCACCCAACGAAGGAACATTACCAAGTGAGTGGGCTGACCAGATACGGACACTATGGCCACGAGTCAAGGTAGCATTAAAGAAAGCAGCTAAGGAGTATAAATCTTACCCCCTCCGCTAGGGTTCGCAATCTGGGTGTCCTCCTGGATTCTCGGCTGTCCATGGATGACCATCTGACGGCCGTAACCAGGGGGGCCTCCGCACAAGTACGTCTTGTGTGCCAGTTGCGCCCTTTCCTAGACCAAGATGCCCTCGCCACGGTCACCCACGCCCTTGTTACTTCTCGGTTGGATTACTGCAACGCCCTCTACATGGGGCTGCCCTTGGGATGCATCCGGAGGCTCCAGCTAGTCCAGAATGTGGCCGCGCGGGTAGTTACGGGAGTTCCTCATTACTCCCATGCAACATCTCTCCTGCGCGAGCTGCACTGGCTGCCGGTTGCTCTCTGGGCCCGTTTCAAGGTGCTGGTGCTTACCTATAAAGCCCTACATGGCTTAGGCCCGGGGTACTTGCAGGACCATCTTCTGCCTTCTTCCCACCATCCCGTGCGCTCCCACAGAGCAGGCCTCCTCAGGGTGCCGTCGGACAAACAATGTCGACTGGCGGCCCCCAGGAGGAGAGCATTCTCTGTCGGAGCACCGACCCTCTGGAATGATTTGCCCACCGAGCTCAGGATAGCCTCGGACCTCCTCTCCTTTCACCGCAAACTGAAGACATGGCTCTTCCATCAAATAACTTGATTTACTAGGGGTTGCACAAACTGTAATAATTTTAAATTTGGTTTTTAAGGGGTTTTTAACTTATTTTGTTATTTTGTGATTTGTATTATTGATTGTTGTTGTAAGCCACCCTGAGTCCTTTGGGAGAATGGTGGCATATAAATCACAAAAATAAATAAATAAAATAAATAAATAAACAGCAAGTAGATAAAAAAAGGGCAGAACATAAACTGTTCCAAATGGGGGATCAAGTATACCTATCCACAAAGTATATGAAACTGAGGATACCAAATAAAAAATTAGGTCCTAAATATTTAGGTCCATTTAAAATAATCAGAGTGATTAACCCAGTAACAGTAGCTCTGAAGCTCCCACCCCTACTAGGTAAGTTCCACCCAGTATTTCATAGCAGTCTATTAAAACCGGTGGACGCCTTTAGAGATCCCTCAGAATACCCTGGACTACTGAAGGACGACCAGTATGAAATAGACGAAATATTGGATTCTAGGATACATAGAGGTAAAGTCAGATACCTAGTATGGTGGAAGGGATATCCCCATGAGGACGCCTCCTGGGTGGCTGTGGAAAAGATCAATGCTGACCGGCTATTACAACGGTTCCATAGAAAAAACCCACAGAAACTGAAGGCTGGTGATAATACCTCCAATTTATCTGTTGCAGGGGGACTTCTGGTAAAGGGGGGCCACCTGTTGAGCCCAGTCTCCTGCTCGACAATGCATATGGGAGGAGGAGAGGAGGCCGTGGGAACGCGACTCGAAGATACCTGGAAGCATGGGGAAACTCTTCACAGGGGTTGGTGATGGTGGCACCGGGTGTTAGGTGGCTGGACGTGTCAGGAAAGAGGATCGGCAGCAAGTGGAAGGATCACGGACGAGCTGAGGTGGTGGCAGCATTTGATGATGTCACGGGCCGGCACAGGAATCATTGGCAGCCTGTTTGAATGCCTCGATCAGCTGGAAATAGCTCAGCTGTTCATTATGTGTGTGGGACGGGTGGAGCCTGCACAGACATATAAAAAGCGCTGAGAGGCGGCTGCTCTCAGCGCCAACTTTAAACTAATGTAACTGAGCGTTGCCTTGGATCTACCTTGCAGCTGCAATAAACTATTTGCCAACTCCAGTTTCAGCGTGGATTGTTTGGGGCTGTCAAGGTTTGTTTAGGAATGCTGAGACCACCGTTTCATCCAGCACTGTCAAGCTCGGGATTATTCCTTCCCCGGAGGGACCAGTCTACCCCCTTAGCTTCCCGGGCAACTAGCCCTCCGCCGCTTCCTTCAGCGCAGTTGAGCCCAGGACCACAACAGAGCCCACCAGAGAGCAGCCAACCCACCTGGCCAGCCCCAGCTCCCACCGAATATTCAAGTGCCACCCGGATGGACCTACCTGAACCAGGCCTGGGCCCACATTGATGAGTGCGGAGGTGACTACCCCACGACATAGCGATAGTCCGGGCCATCACTGACAACCTAACGGGGGAAGCAGAAGAGTAGGTGACCTAACTGTACAACAAGGATGCTCCACAGCTTGATGTTTTCCTACAGGAGCTGAGGGCCAGATTCGAGGATGAATCCCAAGCCCAGGAAGTTGAGGAGGAAATCAAGGGGATCAAGCAGAGGGGCCGCTCAGCCAAAGAGTACGTCTGAGAGTTCAGGAGGGTCACTAGCAAGCTACGGCAATGGCCTGAGCGACTCCTGGTCTACTTCTTTAAAGAGGGGTTGGACAAGGAGCTACTTCACACCTGCGTCTGCTGAGGAGTTCCCAACCGAATCCACAAGTGGTACCGGATGGCAGTGGCCATGGATCTCGAGCTCCATTGGCACAAGAAGTGGGGAGTGGCCAACAAGAAACACAAAACCTAACCTGAGCGGTGGCAGCTCAGCCAACAATCCAGCCCCCGCCAAGCAGAACAGCAGCCAAGGGGAGCCTCGATGATTAAATGCTTTTGATGCAGCCAGCAAGGCCACCGAGCAGCTGAGTGCCTGGCCCCAGCCCCCATCCCACAAGCAAAGGTTTTGGAGTCAGCCAAAAAAGCTACCGCGAAAAGCTATGGAGAGGGGAAAATTTGCCTGCCAAGCCATCGAGGTCCCCCCTCCCCTCAGCAAGGAGGGGGGAACTCCTGTCCCGGAGACTCAGCTGCTGGTGGCCTATAACAGCGATGATGATGGTGGGGACAACCCAATGGTAAGTGAAACCATCCATCCCTTCACCATTCAGTTGTGGCTAGTGGCACCCAAGACAGGGGCACATGGGGAAGTAGAAGCAATCATAGAAACGAGCTGCACCTGGTGTCTGAAACTTTCTGCCCACAGTCCTGAAGCTAGGAATCAGGACAAAGCCCCTAGCCAACCTCATACGCTTCGAGCAAGTCGATGGGTCACTAATAGGAGGAGTCCCAGCCACACTCCTAACCAAACCTGTGAGATTAGAGATGGGCCAGCACTAGGAAATGATACGATTTGTAATGGCACCGAAAATGACAGAAGCAGAATAGAATAGAATAGAACAGAACAGAACAGAACAGAACAGAACAGAACAGAACAGAACAGAACAGAACTTTATTATGGTCATCGACCAGCAATAGACATACAATGAATTAAAATTACTTCTGACATTCATTGTGAATAACATCTCTGTTATGAAAATACATTATCTCAATCCTAATTTACATGCTTGTAAGTATGTGGGTAAATGTATCGTTATAGATCTCAAAATATTGGCACCAGTTGATATTATAATTCAGTAACCAATTTTTTTCTTGTGGATATTGCAGTGACACAAAATTTTGCCACTGCACGCGTGATAGCCGGATTAGAGTCTTGGAAGAGAAAGCCTATATAAAATTCCTCTGTCCTCCCTGGCAATCTCTCTAGTAAGGGGAGAATGTATATTGACCTACATACTCTGTATAACTCACAGTGCAATAAAACAGAAGCAGTGATTCTGGGTCTGGTATGGCTGGACAAGTGGGGCCCCACCATCTCCTGGGAAGGTGGCTACAGAAAGCTGAAGTTGAGGAACCGGAAGCTGACGTCGCGGCGAGATGGACAGGAATTTCTGGGGCTCCAGAATTCCCACCGAAAACTCCGCTGCTGGATGGTCCTTTTTGGACCCCACAGTCTAGTTTTGACTGTGGTAGTGGAGAGCACATCCTGTGGATCCCAGAGACACCGCAAAGTCCCTGGTTGACCCAGGAAAGCTCTTTTTCCAGCGGCGAAGCAGCAGCCATTGCGGCTGCCGAGGCTGGGGCAGTTTCAGGAAGAGAGAAAGAAATGACAGTGAATCGGATCGGTGAGAGAGTTTTACTTTTTAAAATGATACAAAGAACATCCTAAAGGGGAAAAGATTTGGAAGTTTGAGACTAGGAGTAAGAGAGGAGAAGCGGAGAATTGAATTGATAGTCTTTTTTTTAAAACCCAATTATTCAATTTGAAAGACTTAAGTGTTTTACTTTCTCTTTTGACCAGGACTGGATTGAAACTGAGAAGATTAGCATTGTTAATTTTGTAAACTCTGCCTTTCTAAAAGAAAATAATTGAAGAAATTGGTTTGATTACTTGATGGGAGCTTTATTCTTTTTTCTCCCTCTTTTTTATAATTTTTTTTTAATTTTAAATGGAAAAGTTTTGGACTTTAAAATAGGAAAGATAGGAGAGTGTTTAACACTGCCACCTACTGGTAAAGATATTTTGTTTTTATTTTTTTTTCAAGTAACAACCTAGAGATACTTTGGCATCCTGATAAGAGTGGAGAACATCTGAGAAAGTGGATCTGTATTGTTTATACAGGTGTCTCTTTTGTACTTGTGTGGAGTAGGAGCCTAGAAATATTGTTGATGGCTATTGTTCTCTTTTGAGCTGCTACTTGCTTTTCTCTTATCCTTCTTTAACTTGTGGCTTTTAAGAAATCACTCTCTGAATGCTTTCTGGATATAAAAGTGCCTGAAGGATTTTCTTTTTAAAACTTTTCTTTATCTTTTTGTTGTTTCTATTTCTCTTTATATTTTGCATTTTCATTGTTTTTGGGAATTTTCTTTTGTTTTTTCTATTTCTCTTTATATTTTGCATTTTCATTGTTTTTGGGATTTTTTACAACAGCATTGGGTTAAGGTATTCAAGAGCCTGAAGACTTTGTTTTTTGTTATATTTTTTCATTTTTTTGTTTTGTTTTCTCCTTTTTATTTTTTGTCCTTTTTTCTCTCTCTTTGGATTTACATTTAAAGGATTAGGGTTCAAAAGAATCTGAAGATCTTGATTTTTTCTTTTTGATTTTTCCATCTTTTTTCTTTATTATTTGTTTGGCTTTTTCTTTTTTAAACTTTGGAAGTGTTGTGACCCCGGCCCCGGAGGCTGATTTATCTTCGCATGCTGATTTGGAGGATGATATGGAGGAGGAGGAAGCTGTCACGAGCTATGTGCCGGAGGGGCCGTCTTCACTGGTGAGTCAGCAAGAA
Source organism: Ptyas mucosa (assembly GCA_012654045.1). Taxonomy (NCBI): domain Eukaryota; kingdom Metazoa; phylum Chordata; class Lepidosauria; order Squamata; family Colubridae; genus Ptyas; species Ptyas mucosa. The sequence continues at coordinate 11,906 of WNWU01012450.1, forward strand.
CTGACAGTTGCTGATGTGCCTATGGACCCCAGCCAAATTGAGGAGGAAACAGAGGCCGGTAACGATGAGGGGGAGCTACTATTGGATGCAAGAGAGAGACATAGGAGACGTCGTAGAGAACAGCTATTGCCACGTCCTAAGAGGTGTGGTCAGGAGACGTAGGGCCACACCCTACAAAGTATAAAAGGGGTGTAACTGGGCTGGAAAGGCGTGGTGAACAATTTGTTGGCATTTTGGATGCAGTGGAGTTACAACTGTTAGTTTGGAGTTTTTGACAAGAGCCTGCATTCCTGCATTAGCCTGCTGGCCATCTGCCAAGACCTTTGGAACATTGCCTGGTAACTATTGGACTGATATACACTTTGGAAGAGAACTATTTATTAAAGGGCCAGCTTCAGTCTCTCTAGCCTGCGTTTGTTACTGCCGGGCTATTTGAGCCTCTGCAAGGCCACTCATGGGAGGGGACAGAACAGGAAGTTGCCTTGGTTGGATATTTTACAAAATGAGTAGAAAAGTAGCAGCAGTTGGAATTGTTGCGACCACGCCGTCTTCATCACCATCTGGACAAAGATCTATCCAAGCAATGTTGCAGCAAGAGAAGGAGAAAGAGAAAGAGAAAGATCCATCACTACAAACAATTTTTCAAACAGTTTTAAGAATGGAACAACAACTACCGTATATACTCGAATATAAGCCGAGTTTTTCAGCATGTTTTTCAGGCTGAAAAAAGCCCCCTCAGCTTATATTCGAGTCACGAAAAAATGCCTTTTCCCCTGCAACCGTTTTGGCTCCCGGGGTTGCAGGGATGCTTGCTCACCCCGCCCCCCTCCACCCAGTCACTCCTCACTTGTACTGTGTGGGTCCTCGCTTGCAGCTTGCCTGCCTGAAGTCCTGTGCCTGCCAGGTAAGCCTGCGAGTCGTGGCCTACCTAGCTGCCCCTGCCCCCCCCCCGCCCCCCCCATCCCAGACTGCCTCCCCTCCTCCCTTCCCTGCAGCCCATAGCCCTGCCATGCTTCCCTGCCTTTCATGCAGCCTTCCCAGCATCCCCGAGACCAGCTTGCGAAGGCAGGCAAGCGGGCCTGACCACGGGGACCGCCGAGAAGGCAGGCAAGCCTGGCAGGGCCACCCGGCTGTGGGGAAGAGAGC
>WNWU01012450.1:13061-23789 GCA_012654045.1 Ptyas mucosa
GCTGTGGGGAAGAGAGCTAGCAGCTTCCTTCCTTCCCCGAAGCCCTGCCAGGCTTGCCTGCCTTCCACACTGCCTTCCTGGTGTCCGCATAGCCAGCTTGCCGCCCACCCCCACCCCGCTTCCCTTTTACCTTTCCTTAGCACACCCCGCTTCCCTCCCCAAACCTTGGGAGGCAGCATCCTCCGCGCCACAAAGCCCTCAAGGTGGCTGCAGGAGGGGGAAAAGAAAAAAAAGCCTTTGGCTTCTGAAGCCTCTCGAAGGCTTTGAAAGTGTGTGTGTGTTTGGCTGCAGGAGGGGGAAAAGAAAAGCCTCGGCTCTTGAAGGCTTTGAGTGAGTGCGTGTGTGTGTGTGTGCTTGGCGGCGCTGAAGTGAGCCATGTGAAGGGAGCCCTCTGGGTAACCACGTCGGCTGGGAAGAAGTCAGAGGGGAAAAGTCGGAGAAAAGAGGAGAAGTCGGAGGGGAAAAGGCAGTTGCTTCGCCGTTTCTCCGCATTTCATCCCAACTCATCCCAAGTCAGCCGCCCTCACTGGAAATGCGGAGAAACGCTCAGCAAAGCAGTTGGCAGAGAGAAGGGAGAGGCAGAGATGGAGGCAGCAGGGGAAGGCAAGGGGCCGATCGCGTGGCTCACTTCAGTGCCGCCAAACACACACACACACAGACTCAAAGCCTTCAAGAGCCGAAGCTTTTCTTTTCCCCCTCCTGCAGCCACCTCAAGGGCTTTGTGGCGCAGAGGACTCCGCCTCCCAAGGTTTGGGGAGAGAAGGAGGGTGCGTTAAGGAAAGGTAAAAGGGAAGCGGGGTGGGGGTGGGCAGCAAGTTGGCCATGGGGATGCCGGGAAGGCAGCGTGGAAGGCAGGCAAGCCTGGCAGGGCCACCCGGCTGTGGGGAAGAGAGCTAGCAGCTTCCTTCCTTCCCCGAAGCCCTGAAGAAGGCTTAGAAATGGACCTGGCGAAAGTTAAAGCAGTCTTAGACTGGCAGCCCCCTCGCATGCAAAAAGAGCTTCAGAGCTTCTTGGGGTTTGCTAACTTCTATAGACAATTCATTCCCTCCTTCGCTGAAATTGCCCTGCCCATCACGGAGCTATTAAATGGGTCTGCCACCTGCTGAAGCAGCCCTGGGGGCTTCCCTGGCCTCTTTTTCATGGCTCCACAAGTGGCACAGCATTTGACATAGTCCTCAATGTCTCTTTTCATCTTTGACCACCAAAATTGCTTCCTGGCCAAGTGCAGGGTTTTCAAATAGCCAAAGTGTTTCACCTGCTTAGAACTGTGACTCTGCTGGAGCACTTGGAGTCGCAGGCTCTTAGGCACATACAATTTTGAGCCTTTCCAGACTAGTCCATCTCTTATGGTCAGTGCCTCTTTGTTGTCATTGTACCATGGGTTGGCTGGCAGCTGGTCCCTTAGGTTTTTGGTCACACACACACACACCCGTCTGTGGTTCGTTGTTGTCTAGCTTGTCCTCAGGTCATGGCCTGCGAGGCAGGTTGGGAGGGGGGAATCATAGCATGGACCACCTCTTCACGTTTACTATTTTACTGTGGCTTGCGCAATAGGGCATCTGCGAGGAGGTTTTCCCCCCTGGGGATGTATTTTAGCTCAAAGTTGAACCATTTGAAGTACTGTGCCCAACAAACCTGCTTTGGAGAGAGCCTTCATGGGGTCTTGAGTGCCTCTAAGTTCTTATGATCAGTCCACACTTCAAACGGAACACGGCTGCCCTCAAGAAAGTGTCTCCAGTTCAATAGTGCCCACCGGACCACATAGGCTTTCTTCTCCCACACCGCCAACCTCCTTTCAGTCTCTGTCAGTTTTTTGGTTGTGTATGCACAGGGTTGCAAGTTGCCGTTGGCGTTCTTTTGAAGGAGAACTGCTGTGATGACCAAGTCGCTGGCGTCAGCTTGGACTATGAAGGGCTGTTCTGGATTAGGGTGCCTGAGGATCGGCTCCTTGGCAAATATGGCTTTCAGTGCCTCGAATGCCCGCTGGCATTCTAAAGTTCAGTTTAGGGGTTGGCTTGGCCATGGCTGCTGTGGGCTGGATTTTATTGTTGAGCTCCCTGAGAGTGGGGGAAACACGGTTATTTGGACCATAATAGATTTGTTCTCAAAGCAAGCCCATTTCATAGCTTGCCCAGGGCTCCCGTCAGCAAAAAAGCTGGCCAGACTGTTTATAAGGCAGATTTATAGGTTGCATGGTGTTCCCCGCAGGATCATCTCTGACAGGGGGGGGTCCAATTCACCACTAAGTTCTGGAGGGAGTTCATTAGATCCATTGGGTCCTTGCAGGGGCTTAGCTCGGCATTTCATCCGAGTACCAATGGGGCCACGGAATGCATGAACACAATGGTGGACCAATACTCGAGATGTTATGTCAACTATCAGCAGTCTAATTGGGCAGAGTTACTGCTGTTCGCTGAGGTGGCATACAATAATGCGGTGCGTAGCAGCACCAGCCTGACCCCTTTCCAGGTCACCAGTGGTATGGAATGTGTTCCCATGCCTGAACTCCCCAGGGAGCCCCCCTCATCCATGTCACTAAATTAATGGATGGAATCTGAAGGAGGGGTGGGAAAATACCAAACAGGCTTTACAAGAAGCGGCAAAAACCCATAAAACACAAGCCAACAAACGCCGCAGCCCCCAAGTGCCATTCTGAGTCAGGAGCAAGGTCTACCTCTCAATGAAGTACCTAAAGTTAAAACTTCCTTGCAAACAACTAGGACCAAAATTCATAGGGCCTTTCCCTGTAGTGAAAGTAATCAACCCTGTTAGGGTACAGCTTAAACTCCTTCGCTTGTTAGGGAAAGTGCATCCAGTCTTTCACAGCAGCTTGTTAAAGCCAGCAGTAGGCTCCCAGATCAGACCGGTAGATTGGGCAGCCCCAAAACCAATAGTGGTGCAAGGGGAAATGCATTACAAAGTGAAAAAGACCCTGGATTCTAAATTGCATAGGGGCTGGCTGCAGTACCTGGTGCAGTGGAAGGGGTACCCACTCTCCAAAGCCACCTGGGTCAAGAGCTGGGATGTGAAGGCAGATAGGTTGGTCAAACAGTTTCATGATGAGTACCCCTGGAAACCTAAGGGCCCTTCAGGGGGAGGAAGAGGGGGTTAGGCTGAACCTTGAGTAACCTCTCTGTGCTTTCTTTTCTTTGCAGGAAGTCCATTTCAATTGAGGGGGGGCCGCCTGTCAACCCTGAAGCTGATCTGACCAAAGCCATTTTGTAGCTTCAGTGTTGCCACATTGGAGCTGAGGGATAGGGCGGGAGGAATAGAGATAGCTGGGATTTTTTAGCCAAAACAAAATACTTTCTCCTGGAAACCAAGGACATTCTCACACCTGGTCGGAGAGAGGAGGAGTGACATTACCAGGCAACTGGATGGCAACCTGATTGGACCATGTGACTGATTGTTTGTGGAAGGGGAAAAATGTTTACTTTATTTAGGTAAAAACTGCAGGGGCATTCAGAGTTGGTTTTCACCAGAACTGTGCCAATATGATATTTATTTATTATTTATTATTTATTTATTAGTTCAATTTATATGCCACCCTTCTCCGGAGACTCAGGGCGGCTTACAATGCGTTAAGCAATAGCCGTCATACTTTTGTATATACCTGCTTAGTAGGGCTTTTTGGGGCCCCCTGAGCAGTGTTCTATTTTATACAAAGCCAGCTTATTGCCCCCACAAACCGGGTCCTCATTTTACCTACCTCGAAAGGATGGAAGGCTGAGTCAACCTTGAGCCTGGTGAGAATTGAACTCGCAGTAATTGCAGGCAGCTGGCAGCTAAGTGCTACTTTAACAGCAGTTTAGTCCACTGCGCCACCAAGGCTCATTGGATATATCCAATAAAACTATTCTTTGAGGAATCTACCTGCCTCAGAGTTTTGTTTGCTATGGGATTATTACTTGGAACCCTGACACTTGCCAATAAAGGTATAGGGACTTGTGCAGGCAGTCTCTAAGAATAGGACACGACTGAACAAAAACAACAACAAAAATGATATATACTGTATATTTACCTGCACCCATAACAATATATTTAGCTCACTAGAGCAGGGGTCCTCAAGCCCTGGGCCATGGACCGGTACCAGTCTGTGGCCCGTTGGAAACCGGGCTGTGCAAGTGGTGGGCGAGCGTGCAAAGCTTCATTTGCACGTGTGCAGGAGCTATGTTGCGCGTGTGAAACCATCCCCTCCACCCTCGTCACCGCTGCTGCTGCTTACCGCTGCTGCCGGTTGGTAAAGCCAGAAAGGTTGGAGTCCACTGTACTAGAGACAATATCCCCCTTCATACAATGACTGTGGTATATCCTCTTAATGGGACTGACATAGGAGCATGTTCCTCACAGTTCAGACATGACAAGGGAAGTCTATTTTAAGTCAGGTCCAAGTTCTGTTGATTACTTGGGTACTATGTATTAGTTTTTTTCTAAGATGCTTTTTAAAACTTTCCAGTCTAGTAGAATGGTATGTTATGGATGCTGATACTTGGTAACTCGCAGGCCTTTTCTGCTGTGGCACTGGTATAGTGGAATCTTCTGCTCCTGGAGATGAGTCTGACTCCATCACTCCTGAACTTCTGAAGGTCCCTCAAAACATGGTTATGCCAGCAGGCCTGGGAATCCCAGGGGATGGGAAAACTCATGAGGTGGCTCCCTTATTATTAACATCCATCTATTATTCTCTCTCCCTATTGTAGCTTTGCTTTTATCATTTTTATTTTTAAAAAAATATTATAATATAATGGTTTTCACCAATGATTGTCTTATTTGCTGTTTCTACTGGATTGTTGTACATCACCCAGAGTGACTTTCTGTGAGACAAGAAGCCATATAAGTTTGATAGACAGACAGACAGACAGACAGACAGATGATAGAACAACAGGACAATATATAGACAGACAGACAGACAGATATGCCAATCTTGTCCAACTGCTCAGTTTTACAAAACTAAGATGGCTAGGTGTTGTTACCAAGTTGGGAAATTCATATGGCATATATAATGTACTGTATATGTGCTACATGGAAGTCCTTGTATGTATGTGTCTCTTTGATATTCATACATAAATTGCATTATTTATTCAGAATACACAAAGGTATATAGTATTATTTTGAAGAAAACACATATTAACCTGGCTTTTCCCAGGCACGTCTTTATAATATATGTTTGCTATACAGTAGTCATAATATATGTTTTCCATACTCATGAAAACCCTTATTGATATACAAAAGAAATAATAGGTAATCCTCGACTTACAACCATTCATTTAGCAACCATTTGGAGTTACAACACCACTAAAAAAGTGACTTATGACTGGTCCTGATGCTTATAACTGTTACAACTACTCCATGATCATGTGATCAAAATTCGGGTGCTTGGCAATCAGCATGTATTTAACAATGGCTGCAGCATCCCGGGGTCATGTGATTACCCTTTGCGACCTTCCCAGCTGGCTTCTAACAAGCAAAGTCATTAGGGGAAGCCAGATTTGCTTAATGACCACAGGATTCCTTTAATAACTGCAGTGATTCGCTTAACACTGGTAAAATTGAACTTGACTCACTTAACAACTGCCTCGCTTAGCAATGGAAATTCTTATCCCAACTGTGGTTGTATGCGTAAGGGTTGGTATGCATTTCCTGGTGTGCGCATACTCCAAACATATGTACTGATTTGATTTTAGAAAGCGTTTTTTTTAACATTTCAGTACAGCTTTTACAAGTATTTTTGTGGTCATACCTGTCAGTCAGTCTTGACTCCCGGGCAGAGGTGGTATTCAGCAGGTTCTGACCAGTTCTGGACAACCGGTACCGGAAATTTTGAGTAGTTCGGAGAACCGGTAAATACCACCTCTGACTGGCCCCACTCCCATCTATTCTCTGCCTCCCGAGTCCCAGCTGATCGGGAGGAAATGGGAATTTTGCAGTATCCTTCCCCTGCCACGCCCACCAAGCCATGCCCACAGAACCGGTAGTAAAATTTTTTGAATCCCACCAGTGCTCCCGGGGATTGCATAGAAACATTATCTTAGCAATACAGATAGTCCTCAAATTACAACCATTTGTTTAGTGACCTTTTGAAGTTGCAGCCCTGAAAAAAGTGACTTATGACCACTTTTCACCCTTGCAACCATGGCAGCATCCCAGGGATGGGTTCTAATTTTTTTTACTACCGGTTCTGTGGGCGTGGCTTATTTTGTGGGTGTGGCTTGGTCATGTGATGGTGGGAGTGGCTTCATGGTCATGTGTCTGGGTGGGCGTGGCCAACTCACATCAAGGGGTCCCTTGCCTGGCCCCTCCCCTCCCAGCCATTCCTTGTTACACACAGCCTCAACGTATCTATAGTTCTGTAAAAATGTTGTTCACCTTTTTTCAGTTTTATTATCTACATACTATAGATGTACTTTCATGGACCACTGAAAGGAGGAAATAGCTCACATGCTTTGCCCAAAAGTCTGATAGGCAACAGGTTTTTAAGGGGCTGCCAGAAAGAATGTATAGGCAATGTATTTTCCAAAGCACCAGAAGGCAAAACAAGAAGCAATGGATGGAAACTGAACAAAGAGAGAAGTTAATTTTTCTCCTAAAACTAAGGAGAAACTTCCTGACAGTGAGAACCAATATAGGTGCAGAAATATTTCAGTCATAATTTCACATATAAAATAGCCATTCATGCATATTGTTCAGAACAATAATTAGTATTATGGCTGATGTTTGACAGCAAGCGTAAAAGTCAAAGATCACAAGAGTGCTTCTTTCTCTGTAGGTATACAAAACATCACATACCAGGAATAGCATATTAAGATGGACTTATGCAACCTGATGTACAAAATAAACACACACATATTTATGCTCTGGACTATAGACATTGAATGCATGTAAATCCCTGAAAAATATGTGGTAGCCCTGGGCAAAAGAAAGGCAGTAAAATCATTCTAGGTGTAGGGACAGTGTAAAATATTAACACATGATAAATAATGGGACAATTAAAAATAACAGCACATAGTTTTTTTTTTTTCTCTCTCTCTCTCCCTTCCTTCCTCTTTCTTTCTCTCGTTCTCTCTCTTTCTCTGTCTTTTTGGGGGGAGGGTGTTTGTGGCTATGAAAACTACTTTCAAAATTGTTACTGGATATTTCCTGTTACATGAAACTGCTAAAAGGCTTTTGCAGTCATATAATGCAACAAAACATTTTTTAATGGTAAAAGTAAACTGACATATGAAGCTACTTCTAAATAACTATGTAAGAGAGGAATAAATCTTTTTCTGAAAATTACTGGCGCAAATACACAAAATTAGAGCTGTAATGTGTGGTAATATTATTTATAATAGAATTTTGGTGGAGGAAATAGAGTAGCAAGGAGATTGACACATTGAGAACTACATGAAAGGAACACGAAAGTGATAAAGTCTATGAGTTGGGTAGCTATATAAATTTGTTTAATAAATACAATGGTAAAGGTCTTTGGGAATTCCAGAATTTACATGTCACTAATTGGATTTTTGATCTCCCTTTTATTTTGAGACATAATAGACTAGTTTTACACTATAACTAAATTACACAAGAGAATGTAGTATATATATCAAAAATACTTCAATAACAATTTAATCTGATACATTGGGTTAAGTGATGTAGGGCTTGATCTAATTTCAGGCAAGTTCAAGCCTCTGTTAAGAGATACCTGCATTCTCTCTCTCTCTCCCTTCCTTTTTCTTTTTCTTTTTCTTTCTTTCTTTCTTTGTCTCTTTCTTTCTTCTCTCTCTCTCTCTCTTTCTTTCTCCCTCCCTTTCTCCTTTCTCCCTTTCTGTGAAGAACCCCAGAAGATCTTTGGTAGGAGGAAGAAAAGCCAGACGTTTTTTTTTAATTGAAAAAGTTTTACAAATACAAACTTTCCCCCTTTCCCCCCCCCACCCTAACCCAACATTATAAAATACATATAAAAAACAATATATAATTCCATCCCACCCCCACCCTAGCCCTCCCCCTCCACCCTCTTCCCTCCCCCCCTTGACTTCCATTATATGCAATGCTAATATTCCCAAACAATATATATATTATTCAATCTTCCATATCTTTTTTCTATATTTACTAACATAATCATCAATCCTTCTCAACTAAAAGCGATATAATATTTTCTAGTCTGATACTTATTCTGTACATACTCAATCCATAATTTCCATTCCTGTATATACTTCTCATGCGTCTGATCTTTTAAAAAAGCTGAAATCTTTGCCATTTCTGCAAATCCAGCCATCTTCTGAGTCCATTGGTCAACAGTCGGTAAGACATCACTCTTCCAATGTTGGGCAATCAACAACCTAGCTGCTGTCACCATATACAAAATCAGTTTAGTTTCACCCAGGGTAAAGTCTTTAGCTATACCCAATAGAAAAAATTGCGGAGAAAATTGTATTTTTTTCTTTAAAACATTTTGCATAACCCACCAGATTTTTATCCAAAAAGCCCTCACTTTCCTGCAAGTCCACCAGATGTGATAATATGTAGCATCTAAACAATCACATCTCCAACATTTTGGCTGCACATTAGGGTACATACAAGACAATTTCTTGGGGTCTAAATGCCATCTATAAAACATTTTATAAAAATTTTCTCGTAGATTTTGTGACTGTGTAAATTTAACATTCTGAACCCATATTTTTTCCCATGTTTCCATCATAACTGGTTGAGAGAAATTTTGTGCCCATTTAATCATACAATCTTTAGCTCATTTTCTGAATCCCTTTCTAACAGAACATTATAAACTCTCTTAATATGCATTGGACCTGTCCGCTTTATCTGTTCAACCAATTCTACTTCATATTCCATTAAACCAGTTTGTTGATCTTCTTTCCATCTCATCTGTAATTGATTGTACTGCAACCAAGTCAACGATTTCCCTTCTTCCAACAGCATATCCAAAGTCTTCAATCACCACCTGCCCTCTTCAAAGTAAAGTAACTCTTTATATAAGAAACCCCTGAGTGACTTAATATTTGTATTCCACATGGTATCAGCAAGATCCAGCCAAAACGGAATCTTGTAATCCCAATTAATTCGGTGCTTCCTCCAGACTCTCAACAAGGCATTTCTAAGTAGATGACTATTGAACACTTTGTCCACTTTGTTATCATAAAATAGATATGCATGCCATCCCCAAACAAGGTCATGACTTTCTATATTCAACAAATCAGTCTTAGTTTTCCCAAACCAATCACTTAATTGTATCAATGCAGTTGCTTCATAATATAGTCGAAGGTTTGGGAATTTAAGACCACCTCTCTCACGAGTATCTTGCATTATTTTCAGTTTGACTCTTGGTTTTTTATCATTCCAAATGAATTTATTCAGTCCTTTTTGCCATTCTAGCAATGGTTTATCTGATTTAAGCACCGGTATCATTTGAAATAAGAAAATAAATCTAGGTAAAACATTCATCTTTACTGCTGATATTCTTCCAAGCAATGATAGCTGCAGTTTCTTCCAGTTTTGCATATCTTTTTGTATCTTTTGCCACAGAACCTCATAGTTATTTTGAAACAGTTTAGCATTTGAATCTGCGATTTGTACTCCTAAATATTTGACCTTTGCGACAATCTCAAAACCTGCCATTCTTTCCAGTTCCTTTTTTTGCTCTCTGTCAGATTTTTGACAATCATTTTAGTTTTCTTCTGGTTCAGCCTAAAACCAGATACCATGCCATAATCTTCTATAATATTTTTCATCTGAATTATTGAATTCATAGGTTGTGATAGGGTAACAACCAGATCATCTGCAAATGCCTTAGTTCTATAGTCCTCTTGCCTTATAGCTATTCCAGTCAAGGAGTTCGAGTCTCGTATTGCATTAAGTAAGACTTCTAAAGTTAAAATAAATAATAGCGGGGATAATGGACAACCTTGTCTGGTGCCTTTTTGTATATTGAAATTCGATGTTAGACATCCATTTATGATAAGTTGTGCACATTGCTCTTGATAAATTGCACCAATCGCTTGTATAAACCGCTCCCCCAAATCCATTTTTTCCAAAGTCTTAATTATAAAGTTCCAATTCACTCGATCAAAGGCTTTTTCCGCATCCAAAAAAACCAGCACTGCAGAGATCTGTTTATTCTTATCTAGATAGTCCATTAAGTCTATAACTTGCCTAACATTCTCTTTCATATATCTGCCTTCAATGAATCCTGCTTGGTCATGATGAATTATCTTTTGAATAACTGGCATCAATCTGTTGGCTAGTACTTTTGCAAAAATTTTATAGTCTGTGTTTAATAAAGATATTGGTCTGTAATTTTCTGGTTTCTTAAGACCTGATTCTTCTTTCGGGATCAATGAAACAAAAGCTGTTTTCCATGAGGAAGGTATCTTACCTCCTAATTGTATATTACAAAATAAATCTTTAAGATGTTCAATCATTTCTTCTTGTAGAGTTTTATAATAAATTGCAGTTAAGCCGTCCGTCCCTGGAGCTTTAGCTGTTTTTAATTGTTTTATAGCAAAACTGATCTCCTCCACTGTTATCAATTGTTCCAAACTTTTCTTTTGAGTCGTTGAAATTTTTGAAACTCTTTTGTTTTCTAAATATTCATCTATAGTAATATTCTGTATATCATCTTTAGCAGATAACTTAGTGTAATATTCCAAAAAGGCTTTTTTAATTAGATCTTGTTGATAAACTTCTTTATCAGCATATTCAGTACTATCAATAATTCGTGTCGATGCTTGTTTCCTC
>WNWU01012450.1:33619-57278 GCA_012654045.1 Ptyas mucosa
GGTCACAAGTGCAAGGACCAGTCAAAAATTACTTTTTCAGCCCTCTGAGTAGTCCGTATGCACAAAAGGACTACCCAGAGGGCTGAAAAAAGTGATTTCTGACAGGTCCTCGCACTTTTGACCGGTCTTCGCACTTATGACTGGTCATCATTTATGCCCATTGTAGCATTCTTAACAACCGTGTCACTCATTTTACAGCTGCTTCTCTTCACCATGGTGATAAGATAGGGCAAAAACGTAAAATGTGAGGACAGTCGTAAGTTCGAGGACTGGTCACAAGTGCGAGGACCAGTCAAAAATTACTTTTTCAGCCCTCTGAGTAGTCCATATGCACAAAAGGACTACCCAGAGGGCTGAAAAAAGTGATTTCTGACAGGTCCTTGCACTTTTGACCAGTCTTTTTTTATTTTGAAATTTACCAGTAGCCGCTGCATTTCCCACCCCCGGCTTATACTCAAGTCACTAAGTTTTCCCAGTTTTTTGTGGTAAAATTGGGGGCCTCGGCTTATATTCGGGTCGGCTTATACTTGAGTATATACGGGTATGTTTGTTTAAAAATAAAAAAAAATTGTTCAAAAAAAAAGAAAGAAAGAGAAGATTCAGAATACTTTAAGATACAGGTATGGAATAAATTCTACTATTGGTTAGAAAAGAGATATAAATAAGTAAAGTAATAGTTATGTATAAAAATGCTATAATTAGAATATTTTGTTAGTGATGAATTGTGGTAATTGATTTGATGAGAACGAAGACAGAAGAAATAACAGAAAGAAGAACAATTGGAGACAACACCGAGATGTCACATGGAAGGAATGACTGATATATTAAATGTTTGTTTGTTTAAAAAATAAATTAAAAATTAAAAAAAGGAGTGAGTTTACAAATTGTTTATTATGCTTTTCCCACCTGTCTTTTTCAAGCAATTCAAGCTGGGTCTATCTTTACTCAAGCCGCCTTGAGTCTTCGGAGAAAGGCGGCATACAAGTTGAACAAATTTAAAAAAATACTTTTCACAGGACACAGATGGAGTGTGTGTGTGTATGCGTGTAACTCAGATCTCCCAAGACCTAGCCAAGCACCACACTGTAGGAAGCCCCCCCCCATCCCCAGATTAAAATATTCTTTATTCTTAATATTAAAAAGAGGCAGAATATTATATTTCTCCAAAGGAGAAAAAATCTTAACAAAGGCAGAAAGCAGCCCCAGTCTTCCATTCATAGGAAAACAGTTTCAAACTAAGAAACTTGAAGAGGCTGGCCTTTAGGAATGCAGATTTTGTATCCATTCAGGAAGACTGGGCCAATCTATTCACAAACAAAATACCTCCAGCCACAGAAGGCTGGAGTTGATGGGATTATTTGTGGAAAGCCACCCCCTCCTAGAAGAATGAAATATTTTGAGGAATATTTTTAAAAAGGCAGATTATTATATTTCTCTAAATGAGAAATGGAAAAACATGTTTTTTTAGAGGCAGAAAGCAACCCCCACTTTCCTTAATAGCCCCCACACTTTGCCTACACTTTGAAATGAGTTTGACTGTTGGAATAAGAACTTTTAGATTCAGGGGAGGGTTCTGACCAAACTTCGGACCGGCAGGGGAAGTCCGGGAAATCCCTTAGGATTCCATTCCCTGTATGGAACAAATAACCTAGTAAAAAGAATAGGGCCGTGTTCTCCATTTGGCTGTGTGTTAGCCCACTGAAACACATTAAAAACATGTTGTGAAAAAAAAGTTATTTTAAAAATGTATAAATAATAATAATAAAAAAACATGTGGCAGTAAAAGTTGCTTTTTAAAAAATGTCTTTTAAAAAGAAAAATGAATGAAAATTTGAAGGGACAAAACCTTCACAGGTCTGGAAATGTTGTTTAATGGTATGTGTGTGGATGTGACTGTGTGTAATCTTTTCCAAACCTACAGGAAGGATGAGACCCTCTAATAATAGTACACAAAAAGTTATTTAGAAAATGGAGCTCATTGGCTTGTGAAAAAGCTCCCTGAAATAATTATAATGATTGGTTTGCATGGAGAAAGCATGAAATGAAATTTTTGTATGTGAAATTGGTTTACACAAAAAGTCTGATTGCAGTACAAATGTGAGTGTGTGGGGGGGATGCCCCGAGGCCCATAAGGAGTGATAAGGCGAAGTGATCCTGAGACCTGTGAATGCCTGTGTGTTGACCCCCACTCAGAGAAATTCCCTTTCGTATCAAGAAACAGTAAGTTGCAAGTTTTGTTGTTGTTGTTGTGAAGTAAGTAAAGATCCCATGGAGGATGTGAGAGAGAAATTTGTGGAGGATGTCTGATTTGTTGAGGCTAGAGAGAGAAATGCAGAGAGGGTTGTTTTGTTGAAAGGATGCTGAATGGAGAAAGGAGGTGAGAATTCTGTGTAGTTTAGACATTTTTCCTCCCTGTATCCCCCCCCCCCCCCGGTCATTCTTTTACACAAGGACTTTTTGCCTTGGAAGAGCAAGAGAAGCAGGAAAGGGGGGGGGGGTTTGCGGGTTTTTGTTCTTTTCACCATTTTTTTTCCTCTGCTGAGCCAGCCTGAGAAAGGCGGGGTAAAAGGTGACATCTGATACCTGCCTTTGGAGAGTTTGCTTCCATCTGAATGGAATCTGAGTCTGACACACTGATTTTGAATACTTAGGAGTCACGGTGCTCCATCCTATGGCACGTTTGTTTGTTTGCAGCACAAGTTGTTGCCCTTTTAGGGATTGTTACAGGGATGAATTAGCAATTACAATATGTAGAAAGAGAGATAAAATACTTAGGACATTTAATTAATGAAAGAAGTAACAAAAATAACACCTGAAGGAGTTGAGGAAATTTCTAGGATTGACTGGATATTGTAGGCTGTGAATAGATAATTGTGTTATTTTTAATAAAGACTGGTATGCAAAGAGCCTAGTGTTACATGGATAAGGGAATGGCTTTGAGGGTTTTAACCCAGAAGTGGGGAGGAAAGAGAGTCAGTGGCATTTTTGTCTAAAATGTTAGATCCTGTCTGTTAAGGATTGCCAGATGGTGTTCAAGCAGTGGCAGCTATAACAGGGTTAGTGAGGGAAAGCAGAAAATTGACTTTTGGAGGAGCCCTAGTGCCCCTCCTCAAGTGAGGGTGATCTTGAACCAAAAAGCCAGTCGATGGTTGACAGAGTCAAGGATTTTAAAATATGAGAGTATGCTTATGGAACAAAATGATTTAGTATTAACCATTGATGTTTGTTTGACTCCAGCTCAGTTTTAAGAAGAGATTTAGAAGGAGGATCAGATATTGGTGCTGAGAAGGGGTTAATTTGTTTATAGATGGGAAGAGAAAGTGGTAGAAGGTAAGAGAAGGAGTTTTGGTAGAAAGTAGAAAGTTAAGTTGGTCTGCACAGACTTGTGAATTGTATGCCTTAAATCAAGCTTTGAATTCCTTTGAAGCTCCAGGCAATAATCTAGCTGACTTGGAAGCCAGGATGGCAGCGGTAAGAAGGAATTGAATGTTTAATGAAAGTGAGCAGAAGAAGTTAGAGAAAGTGGAAGCAAGCGGAAATAGGTATTGCCTGATGGCAGGCAAATGTTGATTTTGAAAGTACTACATCAGGATAGTCGGGAGGGGCTAAGATATGATGTGATTTGTTTTTGGAAGTTTATGGATGCTGTGGATTGTGACAAATATGTGAAAAATGTATAGTATGTAAAACAGTTAGTAAACAAGTTCTACACATAAAGAAAAGGGAGGACAACTTTAGTGTGAGACCATTTCAATGCATTCAAGTTGATTTTATTAAACTACCTCAAGTGGGAAGACTTAAATATTTATAGTGGGTCACTTGACTGGATGGGTTGAGGCTTATCCAGCCATGAGAGCCACTGCAGTAGTAGTCACCAAAATTATATTGGAATAGATTATACTTAGATATGGAGTAGTAGAAGCTCTAGACAACAACTAAGGGACTCATTTTACTGCAAAAGTGCTTCAATCAATCATGGAGGCAGTGGGAATTCAGTGGGAATGTCATGTTCCGTGGAATGCAAAATCATTTATGCCGTGAACCAAATCTTTACCCTTGGCCTTGCTCAGGTTTCGAACCTGCCCAAAAAGGTTTACCAGTATTTTACCTTCTGAAATGATGTTTGGATTACCACACTTGGACAGAATGGGGGAGATTCCACAATATAACAATATGTTTGTAAAGAACTGTATATTTGGCCTGTTGTCTTCTTTATCTTACCTCAGAAACAAAGGACTAGCTCAAACCCTACCTCTCGAATTTGCTGTCCATAAGTTCCAGCCTGGTGATTGGGTCCTGATAAAAAGCTGACGTGAGGAGAAACTTGGCCCAGCCTGGGACAGGTCCTACCAAGCCCTGCTGACCACTGAAACAGCAATCCAAATGAAAGACAAAGGGTGGATCACTACACATGTGTAAAAGGACCAGTGGAAAAACTTAAAGAGTGGCAAGTGATTCCTGGAGAAGACCCGCTGAGAATAAACTTTCCCAAAAAACTGATGTGGTCATTGTGGTATGAATGGGTTTTGTTTGTGATTTTTCTCATTGCAGGAGTAGCAACTTTTCAGTCTTTCCAGCCTGAGTGGTGGCCTATGTTATTCCATCTGAAGATCCCAAAAGAAACTGTGCAACTTCGCATTCTACAGATTGTGTTGGTTCTGTGATTGTAACTGTATCACTGAATGTTGTTGTTATTCTTGTGATTGTGAACTGATACACACCTATGGGGAATAGTGGGACACTGTGATTGTGGAAATATGCAAAGGATTGCTGCCCATATAAACTCTATATATTGGGGCATTGAATCAGATCAACCTGACTTGAACACAGTAGTCCTAGGAGATAGTGATATCATAATCCCTGAAGATATAGAATGGATTGATTTAATGCAATGGTTCAATATTTGGGAATAATTTTCTTATGCATAGGACTAACAGGAGGAGAATATAATGCAATTTTAAGTGTGAAACATTACAAGCAAGGGTGTTTTCTTCGCTTACTGTCACCTTTCAGTCTGGAATTAACCTGACACAACCTAGTAACCCATTTGAAAATATAACTAGACTGAGTGGGTTATGGATGGATGTAGTAACTCTTAATTGGCATGCTCTAGATGGCTTTTTTTTGCATATTTTTTTTATTTTATAAACAAACATACAATATATAATCAATTCTTCAGTGTATCATCTAGGTACATCTTTTGTGACTTCTTCTTCTTCTTCTTCTTCATCTTACTCCTCCGATCTTCTTAGTATTTTCCATTCATTTGTTTTAACATTCTCCCCACATTATTCATTTATTTATAACATTCTCCCAATATTTCTTGCTTACTATTAATACATTTATCTATCTTCACTCTCCCCTTTCTTCTTCCATTGCTTCATTACAACATTACCCTATATATATATCTTCTCTAACCAATGGTAAAATTGTCCCCATATGTTAAAATATTCTGATTCCTCTTTCTTTAATTATCAAAGTCAATTTATTCATTTCTGCACAATCTAATATTTTTTTTAATTACTTCCACCTCTGAAGGTATTTTCTCTGCTTTCCACCTTTGTGCAAATACTATCCTTGCTGCAGTTATTACATGTACAATCCAATATATATTTTGTTTACTGATTTTCTCTGGTAGAATACCCAATAGGAACAGCTCAGGTTTTAATTCTATATGTTGTTGTAGCATTTCTTCTAACCATGTTTTAATTCTAGTCCAATAATTTCTCACTTCTGGACATGTCCACCACATATGATAATACGATCCTGATATCTGATGACATTTCCAACATTTAGCTGATTTATCGTTAAACATATGCCACCTATAAAACATTTTATATTTTATATTGGTTCTCTTTATATGCTGTGAACATTGTTAATTTGTAATTCCTTTCCCATAGCTGCTGCCATTTATCTAGCTCAATTGAATATCCAAAATTTTTCACCCAGGCTATCATTGTTCCTTTTACCTGTTCTTCTTCTAGTTCAATACTAAGTAAGTAATTATATATTTTTAAAATTATTTTATCATCTGTTCCTGTGAGTATCCTATCCAGATCTTACAGAGCCTGTAGTACAGTGGTTTAAAGCACCCTGTTATTAACATCTATTAACATCTGCTGCTTGCAATTACTGCAAGTTCGAATCCCACCAGGCTCAAGGTTGACTCAGCCTTCCATCCTTTCTAAGGTGGGTAAAATGAGGACCCAGATTGTGGGGGCAATAAGCTGACTTTGTATAAATATACAAAAGTATGAAGGCTATTGCTTAACGCACTGTAAGCCGCCCTGAGTCTCCGGAGAAGGGCGGCATATAAATCAAATAAAAATAAATAAAAAATAAAATCTGTCATTTCTAAATAAAAACCATATAATTTCGCACCTTTTTCATATCTTATTTGTATTTGCATATGTGTATACCAATCCATCTCAATCCCTTGTTCTTCTATTTCTTGTTTCCCTTTCAATTCCCCCTTATCTGTTAATATATCCTTATATCTAAGAATATTTCTAAGAGTAATAATATTTGGGAGTATTAGCGCTTCCATTGTTGATAACCATATTGGTATTTTCAAATAATATTTATCTCTAACCTTCTCCCACACCAATAACAATGCATTTCTTACATAGTGTCTCTGAAAGTACATATGCATCTTGCTTCTGCCATACCATAAGAATGCATGCCATCCCAATTGTAAATCATGTCCTTCCAAGGTTAATAGCCTTGTATTTCTTAGTTCAATTCATTCTCTCATCCAAGTCAATGCTGCTGCTTGATAATATAATTCCTAATTCGGCAGTCCAAATCCTCCACGCAATCTCGCATCCTGTAGCATTTTTATGTTAATTCTCGCCTTCTTTCCTTGCCATATAAATTTCCTTAATATTTTATTAAGGTGTCCAAAATAAGTCTTTTCCACTTTTATTGGTATTGTCTGAAATAGAAACAATAGTCTCAGTAGTATATTCATCTTGATTATTGCAATCTTTCCCATTAGTGATAACTGCAGATTTTTCCATTTCTCCAGATCTTTCTCAATTTGTCTTTTTAGGTTATAATAGTTATCTTCTTTTATTGTTGCACATCTTGAAGTTAATTGTATTCCTAAATATTTTACTTTCTTCACAATTTGTAAAACTAATTTCTCCTTTTAAGTCTCTTTTTTGTTTTTCTGTAATGTTTTTCACCAATATTTTTGTTTTTTCTTTATTTTTAAACCTGCTGTGAAGTTTCCGAAAGATGCCCTAATTAATTCATGAGCCATGAGTCAAACTTCAAAAGAAATACAATCATTTATTAGGAGCACCATTTCGGCAATATTCGGATGCAGTTAGAACTAATCCCACGTAGATTTACGTTCCCCTATGACCCTGTCTCTCCCCTCCTCCCTGGCCATGTCATAAATCACATTCTCCAATTAACCACTTTGGCTGGCTGTGAAATCCAACACCCTTCTTCTGATTGCGAAAAGAAAGCGTGTATGGAATGTAGCTTCCGTTAGGGAAATCAGTCAGCTCTATCAGTTCTCCCTCCCTCCTGCTCATGGCAACTTGAAAGCTTTGCAAGTTGACATCTGCCACTTCTCCATACTCTTCTATTTGTTCTAATAATTTGGGACCTGTTATTTGAGGTTCCTCCAAAATAAACACCAAATTGTCTGCAAAGGCTTGTAGCTTATATTCTTCTTTTTTAATTTTCATTCCCTTTATTTCTTCATTTCGCCTTGTGTTTCTATTTAATACTTCTAAGGTCAACACAAATAGCAATGGAGATAACGGACATCCTTGTCTTGTTCCTTTCATTATTTTAACTTTTTCTGTCATCTCTCCATTCATCATTATTTTAGCTGATTGTTTATCATAAATTGTTTTTATCATATTTATAAATCTCTCCCCAAAGTCCATTATCTGTAATTGTTTTATCATAAACTGCCAATTCACGTTGTCAAATGCTTTTTGTGCATCTAAAAATATCATCACCATTTGTTTTTCTGAGTGTACTTCATAGTATTCCAAGGTGTTCAAAATTATCCTCATATTGTCTCTAAAATTAGGTAAAAAACCATTTTGGCCCATATGAATAAATTCATTTAATAATCTCTTTAGTCTATACACCATTATTGAGGCAATGATCTTATAATCTACATTCAACAACAGAGCCTTGGATAGTACAGTGGTCTAAAGCCCTGTTATTAACATCAGCTGCCTGCAATTATTGCAGGTTCGAATCTCACCAAGGCTCAAGGTTGACTCAGCCTTCCATCCTTTCTAAGGTAGGTAAATTGAGGACCCAGTTTGTGGGGGCAATAAGCTGACTTTGTATAAATATACACAAAAGTATGAAGGCTATTGCTTAATGCATTGTAAGCCACCCTGAGTCTCCGGAGAAGGGCGGCATATAAATCAAATTAAAAAAACAACAACAACAACGAAATCGGTTTATAGTTTTTAACTTGTTGCAAATCTGTATCTTCCTTAGGTATAAGTGTAACATATGCCTCCATCCATGAGTTTGGAATCTTTGCTTTCACAAAAAGTTCATTGAATAATTCCAGCATTACATTGCTTAACACATCTTGTAATATCTTGTATAATTCTGCTGGTAATCCATCCGGTCCTGGGGTTTTCCCATTTTTTTGCTTTTTAATCGCTTCTGTTAGCTCCATCATCATTATTCTTTCTTCTAGTGCTTCCTTATATTGTTCAGAAATTTTAGGTAGGTCAGATTTTTCTAAAAACGGTTTTATCTTCTCATCTGGTATCTTCTTTTGGTTATATAGTCTCTCATAATAATTTTGAATTATTTTCTTCTTTTCTTCACTTCTATAACATACATTTCCTTTTTCATCTTGTAAGTGGTTTATTAGTTTCTTCTCCTTTTCTTTTTTCATTTTATACGCCAACCATCTACCTGGCTTATTTGCATTTTCAAAAAAGTTCTGTTTGGCTGATCTTAATTTACATGCCAAAAATTCTTGTTCATTTAAGTTTATTTCGTGCTTCGTCAATTCCATTTGTTTTTTAACTTTATTATTTTGTGTATCCTTTTGTAGTTCTTTCTCTAACCTCCTATACTCCTCTTCCAATTTCTTCTGTGTTTGTCTTTTCTTTCTGTTCTTTTTTCCCAAATATGTTATTGCCAAACCTCTAATATATGCTTTCATTGTATCCCATACATTCTGAATTTATGTATCTTCCTTTTTGTTTATTTTAAAAAACAACTCTGATTCTTTTTCCATAAACTGTTGAAATTCTTTTTCATTTAAAATTGCTTGATTCAAGGTCCATCTTGGCTTTTTCTTTTGTCCTTTCCATGTTATTATAATTGTGTTATGGCCTGACCAAATATTTGTTTCAATGCTTACTTCTTGTATATTATCTATTAAATCTGTTGACATCCATGTCATATCTATCCTAGACCATGACATGTGTCTATTTGAATAAAAAGTATATTGTTTTTCTTTCAAGTGTCTTTTTCTCCATACATCTTGTATACTAAGTTCTTCTATCATTGTGAAGAAAGTCTTTGGGAGTATTTTTCTGGGTTTCTTATTTGTCTTTGTCATTTTGTAGTCCAAATCCACATCTATTACTGCATTAAAATCACCCATTATACATATGTGTTCATATTCCAATTCTAGTATTTTCTTGTGTAACTTCCCATAGAATTCTTCTTGTTTATCATTTGGTGCATACAGCGCTACCAAGAGTATTTGTTTAAAGTTTAGCCTTACTTCCACCATCAAGATCCTCCCTTATTCATCCATGAATATTAATTTAGGTTCTAATTTTTCTTTAATATATAAAGCTACTCCTTTTTTGCTTTGTTGTATCCGTGAAGTAAATAAGACACCTAATTTTGAATATTCTAATAATTTTGTGTGTTGTTTTCTAATATGTACTTCTTGTAAACATATAATGTCCATCTTTAATCTATTTAATTTGTTTAATATTCTGTTCCTTTTTGTCACTGAATTCAGTCCATTTACATTTATTGATATTGCTTTTATTTCTTCTTCCATATTTTATTTATTACTAGTTTTTGATCTCGTTGCTCTTATCTCTCGTTCTTTTGCGTCTTTTGCTCTTGCCCCTTCTCTTAATGCTCTTTCTTCCTGTTCCTTTGTCCTTTCTTCCTTTTCCTTCACAGATTCCTCTTTGTGTCCAGTCTCTCTTGCTGCTTCCAGTTCATCATCTAATGGGCCACAATAATAATTTTGCCTTTTTGATTGAATCTAATCTGTGTCTTTGTTCTTGCAATGTCACCAAAATTCCTTCTGGTATTAACCATCTAAAACTCACTCCTTTTGTAATTAAAAAATTTGTTAAGAAATGGTATTCTCTCCTCAAATCTCTGACTGTTCTGGGTACTTGTCTCAATACTACTATTTCATTATCTTTATATTTCAATGCAGTATTTCTTGTTGTTTGTAATATCTCTGTCTTTATTGCTTTCTTTGTAAAACTTACATGGACTTCTCTTGGTAATTTGTTTCTCATTGCATATCTTGTATGTACTCTAAAAGCCTCATCAATCTCATTTAAAATCTTCTCCTTTGGCTCTTCCATAACTTCTGCCAACATCTCAGCTATCACATCTGGCAAGTTTTCCCCTTTTTCCTCCTCTATATTTTGAAATCTTAGATAAAAATCAGAACATTCCATCTCTAACAGGATAATTGTTCTCTCTTGATTTTTGTCAACTGATGTCAATTTTTCTTCTAATTCTTCCACTTTCTTTTCTGTCAAATCTGCCTTTTCCTCTACTTTTTGGATTCTTTCTTCATTTTTCCCAACTCCTTCACTTCTTTTAAGTCTTCTTTCAAATCATCATGAAGTGTCTGTATAAGGTTTTTTAAATCCAGCGCCTCAGATGTTTTTTGTGTTTCTGTCGTGGAGGGGCTTGCTGCTGAATGCAAATGTGCTGTAAATTTCTTCATCTCTAAACTATATGAATCTAATTTGTAATCCACTTATGGTTTCTTTTATAATCCAAATATCTAATCCTCCCCATTGGGTTGATTAGAAAAAATAAAAAATAGGGGGGAAAAAGAAGAATAAAAAAAGAATTCAATCACCCCCATCCAAAAAAATACAAAAAATATTGTCAATCAAACAAACGGAGAGAGAAAAAACAAAAAGAAATGTGACACATATCCTATGAAAAAAAATAGAAAGAACAAAAAGAAAAACAAACACAAGCTCTTCAGGCTCTTCTTGCCTTAATCCAAATTCTAAACAAGCCACCTCTTTTTCCAATCAAGCAGAGAGAGAAAAAAAATAGAGAAAAAACCAGAAAAAACAAAATAGGAAAAACAAGCCAGGTTGCATAGTCTTTTTTTTTTTTATTAAAAAGTTTTACAGAGTAACTTTCGCCAATTCTGAATCTCCAATTGCATCTTTTGCCACAATAATTCATAATTGTGATGATATAATTTAGAATTACTTGTCAGGATATTTATACCTAAATACTTGACCTTTTTAACTATTTCGAATCCTGTTTGATTTTCCATTTCTTGTTTTTGTGTAACAGTCATATTTTTAGCTATTATCTTCGCTTTGGCTGCATTTATTTTAAAGCCAGATATTAATCCATACTCTTTGATTGTGTCCATTAATATTTTAACAGATTGTGATGGTTGAGTTAAGGTAACAACCAGGTCATCTGCGAATGCACGTAATTTATATTCTTGTTGCCTAATCTGTATTCCCTTTATTGTGTCTGAATCTCGTATATTATTCAGCAATATTTCCAGTGACAGAATAAATAATAATGGAGATAAGGGACATCCTTGCCGAGTACCTTTTTCTATTGAAAAATTTTCCGTTACGCCTCCATTAACTATTATTTGCGCTGTTTGTTTCTGGTATATTGCCTTTATTGATTGTATAAATGTGTCTCCAAACTGCATTTTTTCAATTGATTTTAATAAAAACTGCCAATTAAGCCGATCAAACGCTTTTTCGGCATCTAAGAATATTATACCCGCAGGGACCTGGTTGTTCCTTTCTAAATATTCCAAAACATTGACAATATGTCTCACATTGGTTTTCATTTGTCTGCCACTTATAAAACCTGTTTGATCATGATGTATCATTTGCTGCATTACCTTCATTAATCTATTTGCCAATACCTTAGCAAAAATCTTATAGTCCGTGTTTAGCAATGAAATAGGCCTATAATTTTTTGGTTCTGCATGATCCTGACCTTCCTTTGGTATTAAAGATATAGGTTGCATAGTCTTATCCACACATCATTCCCATAGGAAAAAATAGGAAGAAAAAAGGGGAAAAAATCCAACAGCAATCCAACAAAACAGATCCAAAACAAAATACTTCTGAGAGCTCTAAAAATAAGTAAATTAAAAAAATAAAAATTCAAAAAATAAAACCAAAATCAACACTCCAAACTCTTTTTTCCTCTTTGTTATGTCTCTCTTTCTTGGACATCTGCTTTCTTATCTGTCCAGCCAGGGCTCAAGGTCAATTCTGAGGTTTATATTTAATTCAAAGCCTTTTTCCACCCCTTTCCTGCCACTAGATGGCACTGCAGGCTATTTCATTTCGTTTCATTCAGTAAAACAAAGCAGTTTCAAAACTCCCATTTTTTTTTAGTTAATTCTATTCAGTATTCACTTCAAACTTATTTATAATCATTCCATCTTATTGCAAAGCAGTTCAATCAGTTCTCTATCTCCTCTTGGTTAATCCACTCTTTTAAGACAATTCCCAATCGCTTTCTTTAACTCATTCAGAAAACGTTTCCCCCCCCTTTGGACTTTCGCTTTCATCACCGCCCAAATGCCGGAAGTGAGAGCTGATACACACATGCTCTCCCTCCTCACTCTCAGCCACTTTTCCACTCTATTTCTCTTTCAAGTGGGTATGAAGAGAAACTTTTTTTCAAAAAATTTTTTTTAAAAATTCTCACCTAGATGACACACTCTGTATTCACTTTCTTCTTCCCGCTGTGACCACCCCAACTTCTTAGAGGCTTCTATGGCCACTTTCTCCACCGTCCAGTTTGAGGAGTTTCTTCCAATCAGCCAGGGAGTTTGCAATCTCCCTGTGTTGATCAGTCCGTGCTCTTCTTGTTCGTCGTCTCTACAGAATGACCTAGGTCACTTGGGACTCCCGGACAATGGAGATATCAATGGTTCTTCAGGAGCCCCTGAAGAACCCGTTGTATCGCTGCAACGCTGGCCACACCTCCACCCACTCTAGATGGCTTTTATCAGAAAGTTTGCCTATGTGCAATTGCCTGGCCGATGGTATGGACTATGTGTTTTAGGAACTGTGAAACCTATTTTTCTTCCTTTTTTTCTACTGCACATAAAATAAGGTGAAAGACTGGGTACCTGTTTATGAGGAAGTAGGCCACAGAAAGATGACTGGCCTATAGACATAATAATTCCGGTATACAGACCAGCCACATGGGCAGAAGCTGGAATGTATTTTTATTTTATTTTAATTTTATTAAATTTATATATGGTTATGTATGGTTATAGAACTCCCATTTATATGCTGAATAGAATTATAAGGTTACAGCCAATGCTTGCAATGATAACTAATGCAACTGCTAGTGCTCTAAATTTCATAGATAAACAAGCATACTCTGTTTAAAACAGCAATATCTCAGAATAGACTTGCTTTACACTATTTGTTAGCAAAAGTAGGTGTGTGTGGAAAATTTAATCTCACAAATTTTGTTTGCAAAATTGATGACCAGGGAAAAGCTATACCAGGGAAAAGCAGAATGCGGCCACGCGGGTTGTGATGGGAGTGTCCCGACACTCTCATGTTACACCCCTCCTGCATGGCCTGCATTGGCTACCGGTTGCCCTTCAGGTGAGGTTCAAGGTGCTGGTTATCACCTATAAAGCCCTTCATGGCCTAGGCCTGGGATACTTGTCGGACACCCTGCAGCCAGCAACAATCTCCAATCGCCCGGTGCGTTCCCACAGACAGGGCCTCTTCAGGGTGCCATCGGCCAGACAGTGTTGGCTGGCGACCCCCAGGGGGGAGAGCTTTCTCTGTAGGCGCACCCACCCTTTGGAACCAACGTCCTTTGGAGCTCCGGATGGCCCCTGACCTTCGCTCGTTCTGCCGTGATCTGAAGACCTGGTTGTTTTGTAGCCTGGACTGATGGGGGGGGGGGTTTCTTAATAGTTTTAAATTGATTTTAAACTGCTTAATTCGGACTTTTAATTTCATTGTTTTAATGTTATTGTGCATTTTACTGTTGTGAGCCGCCCTGAGTCCATTGGAGATAGGGTGGCATATAAATTGCAATCATAAATAAATAAATAAATAAGTAAATAAATAAATAAATATATATATACAGGGGAAAACTGCCAAAGTGGGGAAGGTCGCACACATCCCAGTGCAGCCTTGGACTGGGGCAGTTGACTTCACCTGGTTTGGCAGTCTCTTCTCTGACTGGAAAAGGATTGGGTTTCTAGTGTTCTTAACCTTTGGAGGTCTCCTTCTCCTCCTGTTTCATCCCTGTAATCCAACGCATAGTGTCTTCTACCCCTCTCGATAAACCGGCAAATATCATGGTCCTCCAGACTGTCCACATTAAATATACACCCCTAGTCCACTATTGACAGGACACATCCTGTCCTAAAATAAAAGGGAGGAATGAAGGGACATAATAATAATAGAATAGGTAGAATTAGTGGGACATAATAGTAGAGTCAGTAGAATTGGTTTGACTTGCTGTTTTACTTCTGTAAGAATTGCTTTGCTAAGAATTGGAATTGCCTCTGCCATTTGCTTCTACCAGTGATCTAACTTCTGGTATCTTGTTTTTTTTCTTGTTTTTTTGTACAACTCCATGCCTGGTGGATATCTCAAGAAGCAGGGCATGTCTTGGTTTGGCAGGGTTACATCAGGAAAATACCTGTGTTCAGTGGTGGGATTCAAATTTTTTTACTACCGGTTCTGTGGGCGTGGCTTGGTGGGCGTTGTTTGGTGGGGCTCATACGAGTGAGTGGGCATGGCCAACTCGACGTCACTCACGGCAAGGTTGAGTGGGCTTGGCCAACTTGATGTTTAGTTTAGTTTAGTTTAGTTTATTGTATTTATATACCGCCCTTCTCCCGAGGGACTCAGGGCGGTGAACAGCCATGGTAAAAACAATATACAACAAAAATTAAAAACTAATTAAAATAATTCAATCATTGGCCAAATTTAAAACACCCAGTTAAAATCATTTTAAAACCCCTATCAAAACTCAATTTAAAATCCTTTATCCCATCAGACCAGCTTGCTGGAATAATAGGGTCTTCAGAGCACGACGGAAGGTGCAGAGGTCGGGGATCCTTTGTATGTCCGGGGGCAATTCATTCCATAGGGCCGGGGTCCCCACAGAGAAGGCTCTCCCCCTGGGGGTCGCCAGCCTACATTGTTTGGCCGACGGCACCCTGAGGAGGTCCTTTCTGTGGGAGCGTATTGGTTAGTGGGAGGCAATCGGTGGCAGAATGCGGTCCTTGTCAGGTATGCTTCCTTCAAAGTCCAGGAAAGAAAGACCCAGACTCCATTGTTTATAGAGAAAGGTACTTTTACTAGAAAATGAAATGAACGCAACCAAAGGAAAGCTAGAACTAAGGCAATAGGCGCGAAAAGTGAATATACAAAGCATCCCCTCCCACTGTCCATCGTAAATCATCCAAGCCAAAGGTCTCTCAGGGGTCAGGTGGAAGCACATCCAGCACCGTCATCAATCAGGAATGCCATGACAGTTGCCCGACCCCCCTTTCAAAGATACACTTTCGTTTCTTCTTTGGGTTTCGTTTTTGGCTTTCTCCTCCAGCTTTGCATCCCCAGCCCCCTGGTTCCTAGCTCTCCCCCCTCCCGTTACTATGGCAGCCAAAGCAGTGAAGGCAGAGGCTGACATTCGGCCCCTCTGCAGAAAAGACGTTAGTCCTGAGCATGGGAAGAGAAAACAACACATTAAAATCACATTAAATCAGGGCTTATCAGGATATTTGGTGTGAAACAATTGCACTTTCTTTGGAGCCCAAACATCACGTTTATTCACCCACTCAGCTTGAGATAATGGGAAATGTTTCCAGGCCACCAGATATTTGTGGGGTGTGGGGTTGAGGGGTACCCCGGACCGCGAACCAGCTCATGGGCAAAAGCACTGGGATTGACGCCATTTTGAAATGCGGAATAAGGCGCAGTGCGTAGATGTACAATGCCCTTATTCCTCAACCAGCTGGCAAACTGATTAGAATTAAATTCAGTGCCACGGTCAGTCAGGATCTAGTTAAATAGAGCTTTTTCTTTTGTGTTTTAAAATCTTGAACTCTCCTCTTTTGCCCTAAATTTCCCATTGTTTGCAGTTTTGCACCTACTTTTTTGGTGAGGAAAAAGAAAAAGAAATCTCTCTCCCTGCTTCATTTTGTCACGTTGCAGCAAAGACCCTGCTTTACTTTCAGTTTCCTTTTAGCTAGGGAAAAAAAATTGCTCCAGCAAGCAAAGTTTGCTGCAAAAATTGCAGCAGGCAAAGTGCTTGCAAAACAAGAGCTTGCAAAAGAGCCTGCGCAAAACAGCTGAGAGCAAATCAGCTGAGAGTCGGGAGGCGGATTAATTTTATGGTAATTAACCTATGCTGAAGCTGAAAGAGGCTGTTTTTTCTATTTTTGCAGGCACCAAACTTCTCATTTGTTTTCTTTTAACACTGATCAGTTGTAGGGCGGCCCTTTGAAGCCCCGCGGCAAGAATTTAAACAGCTTTTTTCCCTCTAGCCATCAGCTGGGACTCAGGAGGCAGCAATAGATTGGGAGTGGGCGGGGTAAGCGACCGGCGACCGGCGATCCAACAGAGGCAGAGGGTGAGGGTGAGTGAAAGCATGGGGGGGGGCGAGAGAGGGCTTTGGCGACCCCTGTGAAATGGCCGTTCGACCCCCAAAGGGGTCACGACCCCCAGGTTGGGAACCGCTGGTCTAGATGGAGGTTTCAACAATAACGGTAAAGCATTTTCCCTCATTAAAATGACTTGAACGTTCTTAACCCATTCCTTAAAATTCCCTCCACCCACACTTAAACATTTAAAATTAGGAGGGAGAACCTGTGCATTGCTAAACATGGATACAGACATTAATCGATGTTCAGAGTCAGGTCCATCCTGGAACGGGCAATAAGGCATTGGGATAGAAGCACATAACACAGTGTCTTCTATCTGAGGTTCCAACGGTTATTCCTCCCCAACGGAAGGAAGAACCTCACGTTGTGCAAATGCAAAATTTGTTCTGGCTTGCTCAAAAGGGTTCGAGGGTCCTCTCTGGCGTCTAACTCTAGGAATCTTCGGACGTGCTCCTAAATTCCTGTCTTCAGCCGAGGCAGCCTCTGGAACCACCCTAGATGTCGATGTGGTCACGGATGGATGCATCCCACTTGTGGCGTGCGCGGAGTTCGTCGCAGACATCAAGGGTACGCTGGAATGTGCAGCTACTGTCTGTTGGGCTGATGGTGCCTGAAAACCATCATCCAAAATGGTTGCCAAAGTTTCCATTACCTTTGCAACCTTGCGCCCAACCTGAGTGTCTTTTAAACCTTTAGCAGAAGTCATCAAAGGAGCTAAAGTTTGCATGGCCTGATCTACGACGGCTTCAACAGCAAATGGCTCAATGTCAGCTTGGCCATGCTGGTTTATCAAAGAAGCAGTGATTTTTGAATCAGGCAGTCTATTATCCCTAATTCCCCACTTACGGTCTGAGGTAGGGGTCTTAATTGCAGTTACCACGGTTGAATTAGCTGATGTACAAAAATCAGCAACCGGGTCTTGGCCATCTGCAGGCAAGCCTAGATACCTAAGGATTGCCCTTCTGAAATCATCATCTACCCATGATATTAGTGGCCTGAGCCCCAAACAGTCCATCCTGCGACTCCATACTATTGGCTGCTGCTGCTGCTGCTGACCTAGTCAACATCTACACCTTTCCTATGTCAATGTCAGGCTTTTCAATCCAGCGTGGTACCACGTGAGCGTGCGTTCGTTAAACCATCCTCTGCTACCAATCTTGTGGGGTGTGGGGTTGAGGGGTACCCCGGACCGTGAACCAGCTCATGGGCAAAAGCACTGGGATTGAAATAAAGCCAACAAAGGAGCCTTGAATAAATATATAATTTAATTTAAAATACTTAAAAAGACACTGTGCCTTTAAAAACCACATTAAAAGCAAAGTCTTATCTGGGTATGTGAAGCCAGGCTATCTCCCTAGATTCCTCTCCACAATACCAAAAACAGTTCACAAGAAACAAAGGTTAATACAAAGGTGGACGTCTTTGGCGTCGACACATTATCAAGGCAAACGAAGGGCAGCAACGAAGACTTCACAATAAAAAGTCACCTGAGAATAAAAGCAGTTCAAGCATCAACATGGCTTGAGGGTCTGTGTGGAGAAGAATTTCCAGCACAACCTAACCGTTGGCTTGTGTGCTTAAAACAGCAAAAACACAAGCATCTGTGGGAGTATCTCAGCAGCCGGCGTCTGGAGTCCTTATCTGCGTCTCCTCCCTTCTACAGCATCGTGCTGGGCTCTGCAGTCTTCTTCCAGCAGTAAACACTAGCTGGATCAGGCCTGACCGGTTGTCAAGGCCCCAGTAGCAAGCCGAAAGGTCCTTGCTTATATTGTGAGCAAACCTGCAATTATCTAGGGCGGGGAAGGCTTACAGGTAATTGCTTACAGCAGATGGGTTGATTGAGGCCATACCTCTTTTGTGGCTAATCATGTAGCCGCAGCAACCCTGAAAATACTCGTGACAGTATTGCACTTTACCGTGGTGCTTCCTAGAATCTAAAATTTCTTTAACTTCAAAATGTTGTTCCCCTTCTATCAGAATAGGGACCGGAGGAGGGTCCTGGTCTGGACGCAAAGGGGACGAATGTACTGGTTTCAGCAAGCTAACATGAAATACTGGGTGGATTCGTCTCAAAGTTTTTGGCAATTCCAATTCAACTGAGACTGGGTTAATGAGTCTAGAGATTGGAAAAGGACCCACATATTTGGGTCCGAGCTTTTTTGATTTCTGGGAAGTCTGTAAATATCTGGTGGAGAGATAAATGTTATCACCCACTTTGTACATGTGTGCCGGGTACCGTTTTTTGTCAGCTTGGGCTTTATGTGCTCTATGTGCGTCATCTAAAGTGCATGCCCAAGATGGCCGCTCCCAGCTGAGCGGCGGTGGTACCGGGGGATATTCCCTGGCTTTTGGGGGTTTTGGGGGGGCCGGACCAGCTAGTTTCCCCCCATGTCTGGTAAGGGGAGCCTCTCACCAATCCATTTTTATCTTCTGAGAGCTGGTAGGTCTCCAGGACGCGATGGCTAGGACGGAGACGGAGGCGGCTGCGTTATGGCTCTACAAGCGGGGAGAGCGGCCTTGGTGTCTCCCCGCGGCTGCTGGGCTGGTGGAATGGGCGTTTGCGGCATTGGCGATGCAGCCCCTCGCTGGAGCTCCAGGGACTCCGCTGGGATGGCAGGGGCTTCCTGTGAGACCCAGCGATGGATGGAGGGGTTTTCGGAGGGCTGGCGTCGTCGGGGCTGGCACTGGCTTTAACACTGGAACGAGCAGCTGTGAGGGAGGACGCCAGAGAGGGCGAAAAGGGATAGGAGGCCTGAATTGGGAGAGAGCGAGGGGCACTCTGACCACGAGATGAACTATGCCATCAACGTTTGTTCTTGGAACGGCCTCTCTCCCCCCCCCCCTCTTATGTGGATGGGGGTGAGCTAGAAACATTGCCGTTTTTGTTGGCCGTAAAAGACTTCGGGCCAGGCTTTTTATACCCTATGGAGGTTTGTTAGCCTCTGTGAGGCCACTTATCATCTGGAGGTGCCTCTGAACAATTTGATATAACATCTGCCTCCCACGGACTTCTATGGTTTCCTGATTTGCTTCCTGATTCACCTAAAATGCAGCCGCTGGAGTCATCAGAATCTTTTCTTGGCCCGCGGGCCTGTAGATCAATGGTTGTCATCAATTGGAGAGGATATATTCCGGACTTCAAGTCTTGTATGGAGCCGGACGATGACCGGTTCCTGGCCCTTCCCAGCTTTCGTGAGAGGGCGGCTGGTGTTGACACCTGGCCTCGAAACAGCTCAAGACTCCATCCACTGCTGTGAGAGAGCAGTGGAGTTTATTGACTTGGAATTGACTGGATACCCCCGTCCAGATTTTAGACTATCTTGATTAACCCCCAGGCCATGGATTTTCCCCCTGATTGATTAATTAATTTAATTGGATGTACTCGCCAATGGAACGTCTTATTCTGTGAGACTCCCCCCTCTCACAGGTGTGGCCCTCCACTTTATCAAGGGCCTACCTTTATGACGGGCTTTGGCGCCCCAAGAGGTGGCATGGCGCAAAAAGGGGATTGAGGGGTTTTCTAGGGAAACTTTTTGATAAATTTTTAAAGGATTTTAAGGGGCGGGAGGGTTGTGTGGGTGTGGGGGATAACCCATGGGGAGAGGGGTCCAGTCCAGCCGTCAGTTGGGCCACGGAGGGTGCGGATTTCGGGGGTAAGGGGGACGTCAGAGTCCATCCTGTTGAGGGCTTTTCTATCAATATGCTGAGTGGGAGGGGCAGATATGGCGGGAGCAGGGGGCCACATCATGTGATAGGGGTGCGCACTCGCTATCTTTGAGCAGTGGCGCGCCCCGGTCCCCATAGCCCTTCTCGCGCCCCAGGCTGCTCAGACTCTCAGGGCCCGAGCCTTCAGCTGTTGTTGTGTAATGCCAGGTCCATGGTAAATAAAGCCCCCCTCATTTGTGATCTTATTCAGGAGGGGGGAGCGGACCTGGCAGGTATTACAGAGACCTGGTTGGGCCAGGAGGCGGGATTCCCCTCGTAGATATGTGCCCACCAGGCTTCTGTGCATTCCATCAGCCGAGAGCTCAGGGCAGGGGCGGGGGGGGGGGGGGGCGGTTATTATAAAGGAAGGCCTTGATCCGAGGGAGACCACTGTTCCACAGATAGCCGGATGTGAGTCCCTTTTTGTGAAGTGGGGCCGTGGAGTACAGCTGGGCTTGTTGATCACGTACCTGGCTCCCTGCCACGTGGCAACGGCCCTGCCCGAGCTGCTCAACGTCATAGCCGAGGTGGCGGCTGATACCCCCAGACTTTTAGTCATGCAGGATTTCAACCTGCCATCTATCGGTGAAACGTCTGAGGTGGCTCGGGAGTTCATGGCTTCCATGACGGCCATGGACCTTACTCAGTTAATTCATGATCCTACTCACACGGGTGGACACACTCTGGACTTAGTTTTTGTCTCTGGTCAGTGGTTGAGTGGCCTTGATATAGGGCAGTGATGGCTAACCTTTTTGCCATCGCGTGCCAAAAGCTGGGGGAGCGCGGGGGAGATCACACCTACGTGTGCCCACATCCATAATTCTATGCTCCCCCCATTTTTGGCACGTGATGGCACGGTGGGCCCAGTAGCCCATTTTTTGCTCCTAGAAAGGCTCTGGAGCCTGGGGAGGGCAAAAACGGCCTTCCCCACCCCCCAGAAGCCCTCCAGAGGCTGGAAACAGTGTGTTTCCTGACTTCTGGTGGGCCCAGAAGGCCCGAAAATCAGCTGGCTGGTGCACGCATGCATGTCGGAGCTGAGCTCGCGTGCCCACCAATATGGCTCCACGTGCCACCTGTGGCACCCGTGCCATAGGTTCGCCATCACGGATATAGGGGATATAGTCATCGAACCCTTGTCATGGTCTGACCACTCGCTCCTTCGACTGGACTTTCTAACCGCTGCACCCCACTGCAGGGAGGCGGGACCAACTAGGTGGTTCCGCCCCAGGCACCTGATGGATCCTGATAGGTTCCAGATGGAGCTTGGGCCATTTCCTGAGACTCTAGCTCATGACTCGGCTGAAGACTTGGTGGCCGCCTGGGATAGTGCGGCCGCCGGGGCTTTGGACTGCGTCGTGCCTTTGCGGCCTCTGACCCAGCACCGAACTCACCTAGCTCCTTGGTTCTCTGAGGAGCTGAGGGAGATGAAGCGCTGGAAAAGACGCCTAGAGAGTGATGAGGGTGTGAGTGACTGTGCGCAGAAAGGGACGCAACTGGGAGATCAGGCGAACCTGATAAAAAGCCCCCCTGGCCACGGCCATCATATGATCCTCCAATGACAGCCGTGAATCCAGGAGGACACCCAAGTTGCGAGCCCTCTCTGAGGGGGTAAGGTCTCATCCCCAATAGCCAGCGATGGTGTCAGCTGGCTATATCGGGCCATCGGAAGCCACAGTCACTCAGTCTTGGAGGGGTTGAGTCTGAGCCTGTTCCTCCCCATCCAGATCCGCACGGCCTCCAGGCAGCGGGACATCACGTCAAAGGCATCATTGGGGTGGCCTGGGGTTGAAATGTACAACTGCGTGTCATCGGCATACAGTTGACACTTCACCCAAAGCCACGGATGATCTCACCCAGCGGCTTCACATAAATGTTAAAGAGAAGGGGCGAGTGGAGAGTGGCCACCGGACCCATAGGACCCATGGTAGATCTCAATGAACTGGCTGAATGGCAATACCAAGCAGCAATGTGCAGCCAGACCTTCGAAGAACTGCCCGACCAGCTGGAGCAGCTTGTCATTGGATGCGAAGGCAGAGGTCCTCAAGGAAGGCAAATGGGCCACAGGAGAGACCAAGCAACACGCGCTTCCATCCTGTCAACTTTTGGTCTCATCCAGCTGTTGGGAGACTTATCTCCCCCGAGAAGAGGGCGATCTACCACGGCTGGAGATGTACTGCCATTGCACCATTTGCCCCTGGGAGTGGAACAAAGAGGAGCAAGAAGAAGGGGGAGCCCGCAAAGAACCCATCGAGGAACCAGTCCTCTCCCCCACCGCACCTTCCTCCACTGGACCAGATCCCTCCACGATGGGCACTTTATACGGGCAGGGGATGGGTTTGAGACCAGGCTCAACTGATGCCAGCCCCAGCGCAAGCCTCACCGCCGTTGCCATCTCCATGCCCAAACGCCCTTTCAAAACCATGTTTGATGGAACTGCAGGAAAACTTGCATTTTTCCTGAATCGAGCATGGTCCTACATTGACCAGCATGGGGATGAATTCCAAGATGACGCACAGCTCGTCCAAGTCCTGAGGGACAACCTGGAGGAGGAGGCATCTGAATGGTTCACCCAGCTCCATGATGAAGGCGCTCCTGAACTAAACAGCATAGATGACTTCCTAAGAGAGCTCCAGGCACAATTTGAGGATTCTTCCCAAGTGCAAGAGGCAGAAGCAGAGATCAAATGCATCAGACAGAAGGGGAGACCCGCCAAAGAACTAGTGCTTGAATTCAG
The DNA here is from genome assembly GCA_012654045.1 of Ptyas mucosa. Classification (NCBI taxonomy): domain Eukaryota; kingdom Metazoa; phylum Chordata; class Lepidosauria; order Squamata; family Colubridae; genus Ptyas; species Ptyas mucosa. Next base: position 56,932 of record WNWU01012450.1, read on the forward strand.
ATGCCTGGCCACTAGTCTAAGACACTGGTCGGAGAGAATTCTGGTGCACTATTTCAAAAAAAGCCTGGATGAGGAATTGCTAAAAATCTGTCTTTGCCATGGGTTGCCTGAGGATACAATCCTTTTTTTTTTTTTAATAAAAAGTTTTTATTGGTTAAGAATATACAATATTATAGTTTACAATATGTTGAATTTTCAATATCTTTATAAAAAGATATTTCAATTATTATTTTCTTTTTTTAAATTTCTCACACAACAGACATTATTATCTTAAATCAAAACAAACAACCAAGTTATATAAAAATTATATAAACAAAAAAAAAGAGTGTTATACAAAATACAATAAA
>WNWU01012450.1:62278-86876 GCA_012654045.1 Ptyas mucosa
GGTCTGGCTTCCCTCCCCCTCCCGGGCCGCAACAGCTCCGTCCGCCTCCGCTCCTTGATCATCTAATACTTCCCCCTCTTCGGCTCCTGTATCTTCTCCACCTAGGAAGGATTTATGTTGGTCAAAAAAAGCCTTAGCTTCCGTTACATTATTAATTTTCTTCTTACTGTCCTCCCAAAAAATCATCAAACCCTCCGGAATCAGCCACCTAAAACCTACTCCCTTGAGGTACAGCTTATTTGATAAAAAATAATATTTTCTTCTTAATTCTCGTACCTGTCTGGGAATCTGCTTCAGGATGGTGATCTCCTTGCCCCTGTACACCAGCGCCCCCAGTCTTTGTTTTCTCAATATCTCATCTCTCAGTTCCCTTCTCACAAATTTAATATGAATCTCTCTTGGTAGATTATGTAAAATTGCAAATTGTGAGTTTACTCTGTACACCAAGTCCACATCCCTTCCAATAGACTCCAAATCTCTTTCTAAAAATTCACCCAACATTTTAACCATCACTTCTCTCAAATTTTCCTGGTCAAGTTGTTCCACGTTTTGGAACCTGAGAAAATAAGACATCTTATCCAATTGTAAGGTTAACATTGCATTTCCTCTCCCATCCTCCACCTTCTGGAGTGCCCGTACCTCCCCCTCCAGACCCCCCATCTTCTTCTTGTTTTGCTCTGCCAGCTGTTGAACATCATTTAAATCTTTTTTCATAAGTGTCATTTCAGATTTAATTTCAGATAATCCTTTTTGGACGTCATCTAACTTGTCCAACTTTTGGTCCAATATCGCCAGTCTTTCCAAAATTTTCCCCATGTCAGTTGCTGCTGATTTGTGGCCCTTAGCCATCTTAGATCAGTAGAAGATGAGAAATCAAAGGGCAAACCTCCAGAGAAGAAAGAGGGATTCGCAATCAAAGTAATTTTTCAACTGTCCACCAGTGGGCGCTCACAGGAGCAACGAGTCCGAAGTATAGAGTAGGTCAAACAGGAAGCCAGAGGAGAATGTTGTCTTCAATCATAAATAAAGAAGCAGGAAGTCAGACAGTCGCCATTGCCTGCCGGGGGGAGGGGCCACCAGACCTCTCCAAGAAACTCTGCCACAGCCATCCTCCAAGGAAAAGTCAGAAAGGTAAGGGGTTTCACCCCATCTCCTTCCCCCTAGTTCTCTGCCACGGCACCTTTCCAGCTACAAGGGGGGGGGGAAACTCCAACCCCCCCTCTCGCCTCCAGGATGCCTGCTCCACTCTGCAATCAGTCAGTACAGTCCGTTGTGCCTTCTTAGGTAGCACCGGTCCCCTTAGGCGCTGTGGCGCCTCGGCGGCCTCGAAAAAAAGCCGCCGATCGCCTCCCGCCCCCTCTGGAGCCTCGGGCGCGCCAGCATCGGCCTCCCGGCCCCTGGAAGTGAGGCAGGGGACCCCTGGCGAGCCGCCCTCAAACGGCAAACGCCCCAATAATGGGGCGCTTGGCCCAAAGGGCCTCCAGATGGGGGGGATCAGACTCTGGGGCCAGAGCTAGCCCGATCAAAGTCTGTCGCCAGCGGAACCGGAAGCGGAAGCCCTGAGGATACAATCCTTGACTAGTATCGAGTAGCCACTGCAATGGATAACATGCTCAGACAGCACCGCAGAAGCAACACTGAAAGACAACCCAGAAGACCACCCGTGTACCGCTCTGCACCACGCCAGAGCAAGGGACGCCAAACTGCAGCCACCCCAACCTCCGTAAAGTGCTTCCATTGCGGGCAGCAAGGGCACCGCTCCTCAGAGTGCTTGACACCAGCCCTAGTACCTTAAGTGAGAGCACCCGCTCCCCCAAAAGGGAAAAAAGCACTGAGAAAGCCTCTGGAGAAAAGGAAATTTGCGTGCTAAGACATCGAGGTCCATAACCCCCAACAAACCACAGGGGAAGGAACTCTGGCGGCAGGATTACCCATCATACATGATACAGATGATGAAGAAGATGACCCGATGGTAAGTGAACCCATCTGACCTTTTAAAATAAAAGGAACTTTCACCGTGACCCGCACAGACGCAGAGGGGCCCATAGATATCATTATAGCCACTGGCAGCTCATGATGCCTCATTAGCCCTGATTCCGTGCACAGCCTAGGTATAGAAACAAAAGCACTAATGACCCCCATCCAATTTCAACAAGTAGATGGATCCATGATAGGGGGAAGTCCGGCCACGCACATAACCAAAAAAATAAAACTGACTATGGGGAAGTATTGGGAACTAATCAGGTTTATAGTAGTGCCAAAAATGACTCAATCAGTCATCCTAGGTCTAGCCTGGCTAGACAAATGGTGCCCAACGATAAGCTGGGAGGGCGACTACAGGAGAATTAAATTAGTGCTCAGCCTCAAGCTGCCTCCTGAACAAAACAACAAAATTAACAGCTCACAACCCAGGGAGATCCAGGAGCACCCAACAGCTGCGCTTGCTGATCAGCCCCCAGGGATCCCACAAACCCTAACCTACTATCGGGACCTAGCTGAGGTTTTCAGTGAGAAGGAGTGCAACGTACTACCCCCCCACCCCCACCCACCCCCATCATCACACTGACTGCACCATCGAATTCATAGAAGGGGCGAAACTACCAAAACCCAAAATGTATTCCATGACACCTAACGAAATGAAAGAGCTGAGAGAGTACATTGACTCCAATCTGGTCAGAGGATTTATACAACCTGCAAAGTTCAGAGTAGCAGCCCGAGTGCTATTCCTGGGGTTTGCAAACTTTTAGCGGCAATTTATCCCTTCATTTGCTGAAATTGCACTACCAATAACTGATTTATTAAAAGGGGAGGGGGGGACGATGACCAACCAAGCCAAAACCTGGTGTGCTGGTTAGAGTAAGTAGTTAGTTTAGGAATTAAGAACCATCCCCTTAAGGGATTGCTTTTAGGAAAAGTAGTTTTATGTCACGTGGTCACATCTGTGTTTCTGATTGGCCACTGGGTCAGACTTCTGATTGGCTGTGGGGCTAACTTGCTACGTGTAGATTAGTGGGGTTTTTAAATTTCAGCCCTACCGGGAGCTGTTTACTCCCTCAACACGGGGACAAACTACCTCGTTTCACCTACGTGAATTGGGAACAGATTATGTGTACCTCAGAAGAATCTCTTCAGTGACTGTGAGTTATTGTTTAGAGAATGCCTGACAAATAAAAGTAATCTGCATGATACCCTTTCCCTGGAGTTTATCTGTCTCTGTCAAGCAGTCTGCCACTTGAAACAGAACACCTGGACAACCCCTGAAATGTCAAAAAGCCTTTGAATTGTTGAAAAGACATTTCGCACAAGAACGCATCCTAAAACACCTGGACCCAGACCTCCCTTTCGTAGTGCAAGCCGATGCTAGTGACATAGCAGTGGCAGCGTGATGAAGATGAAGCGTGATGTGGAAGACTATGTAAAAAGTTGTGCCACTTGTGCTACCATGAAAACTGAGTCCAAAGATTTTGGGACCTTTTCAAATAATTAAAGTAATAAATCCAGTAACTGTGCAACTTAAACTACCTAGCTTGTTAGGGAAAGTTCATCCGGTTCTCCATAGTAGTTTGTTAAAGCTGTTTGCTACGTCCTCATTGCTGCCAGCAGATCGTGCAGCTCCAAAGCCTTTGCTCATCACTGGGCATGAACATTATGAAGTTAAAAGAATATTGGATTCTAGAATTTACAGAGGGCAATTACAATATTTAATTCACTGGAAAGGGTATCCCATTTCAAAAGCCACCTGGGTAAAAAGCTGGAAAGTCAATGCTGATAGAGTGGTTCAGAAGTTCCATGAAAATTATCCACAGAAACCCAAAGGGGATTGTGCGGGTGGCAGGGGCAGTTAGTTTTAAATGTATATGTGTTGTTATATTTAATCTAATTGCAATCTTTATGTATTCTGTGTCGTTGCAGGAGTTTCTTTTCAATTGAGGGGGGGAAGCTTGTTGAGCCTGAATTTGACATATGTGTAGCCATTTTATTGAGCTCTCTATTAGACTCATTTATTCCTTTTCTTTCTCTTTACTATGTAAGGGAGGTTTCCAGGTTTGCCACATTCTTAAACTGGGGGGAAGGAGTGAATAGATAGTGAGGATTGTTTTGGCTAGGTGACTTTCTTTCCTGTGGGAACAGAGGCTGCTCCTGGAGAGAATGGAAGGTGGAATTTGAAGACACCGGGAAATGTGGATTGAGTGTTTATTGGAGAATGTGACTTTTGAGGGATGTTTCTAATTTACAATATTATAGGGTGTAATTCCGGTTTGTGTCAGATCTGGAATTACAACACACTTTGCCAATTTGATGCTTACCTAAATAAAGAATTTTGTTTTGGAAGATGGACTTTGCCTAATTCTTTTTTGAATGGGTTTCATCACTTGGAAACCTGACACCGGCGCAGCAGGCCGTTCTCCTGGCTGGGTCTGGCAATGGGGTGCAGCCAGAGGTGGTATTTGCTGGTTCGGTGAACCAGTTAAAATTTCTGCTATTGGTTCATTCGAATCGGTCCGAACTGGCTGAATACCACCTCTGCATGTGTTGGTAAGCATTCAAACCCCCAGCCCCACCCCCGGTTCTTTGCTGCACTGCCAAAGGAAGGCATGGGCCAGGGGGCCAGAATTGGGTACTAAGCTGATGTCTCTGAAGGTATAAAAGGCCACCATACCTTCCCCAAGGTGTGGCCTTTCACTGCATGCTCTTTTTTGTATGTAGTAGTATGGTCTACCCAGCTCTTTGTACAAATTAAAGCTGATATTTTTCCAAGCCACTTCTTGAGTCTCTCTCTGTGGCATTCTGGTGATCCAAGTACATTTTTGGACCTTACAGTAGTACTATTAAATATTCAAAGCACTTCATATTCAGTTTATTCTAACCCTTACAGCAGCTTCAGGGTAGAAAATCAATGTATTATTGCCATATTCAAGATGGGGCAGACAGAGGCTGAGGCTTTGTCCAAAACCACATTCTGATTAGTTTGCACAACACGCTAGTGTAGTTCACGGGGGTGGTCATATTTTGTAACATGATGGATGTCTTTGCACAGGCTATACCATATAAACAATCCGGATTCAGGGTTTAGCTTAGCGTGTTGTGTGAATCTGGCCATGACACATCGTGCAAGCAGCAATCTTCGAATTGAGCCTTTCAGTTTCGCAGCTGGGTCGTCTACAAAGCGAAAAGCCACTACCATCCAATCCATGGAGCTGTCTCCACGGAGAATCCATGCATACGAAGTGCTCCTTTCATGCACTGATCCAAACTGCCTGCATTCACACTGTGTAAACACGGGCTATGGAGGTCCGAGTCACACAAATGCACTGCATACACCCATGCACCCAATACAGACCAAGGCAAACCCCCCGTTTTTCCCGCACGTAGGCGTTAAGAGTGAATTGGGGGGCGGGAGGGGGGAGGGCAGCTTGACATTGGTCACTTCCTCAACCTTTTTCACGTCTGTCCATCCCCCAGCACCAAGAGGGCTAAAAAGGAAAGGTGTGCTGCTTCGGGTGAGCTGGGGATCTCCCTCTAAACACCTAATCACCTTACCCAACCCATCTTCCACTGCAGAGATAGGCGGAGGTGGGAACAAACTCACATTCCCCTCCTTCTTACCAACAGTCCCTCTCACTTCCAGGAATCACCCGGGGGTGGGGGAGCAGTAGCAGCAGCAAAAGGGGAGAGGGAAGGAGCACGACATGTTCTGTCCCCGTCTCCCACACGCACAAACACCCACCCCAAAGGGTTAAATAATTGTTCCAAAACAGTCAAAGGTTCTGTCAGTTATCAAAACTTGGCAGCAACGCAGCAGCTGCCTGCCAAGAGCTTTTACTCCAAGAAGGAGGGGTTGTTCCTCCACCAGATAACACAAAAATACAGACAGTTTGAAGTAGTCCTGTAACAGAAACCCACAACAGATGAGGCTTTGTTCGTCCAAAAGTGCAAGTGACTCGCCAGAGTTTTTGCTTTGTCCGTCACAGAGCTGGAATGGCCATCACCCTCCCTTATATAGCCTGTGGGGTATGGTCCAGTGACTCAGCTCAATCTCTGGCACGCCTTCTCATCTGCTGTGACCGTTTAGCACACCGACGCTGGCATGGATCCAGCCACAACTTGTCTCCCTCATCACTCTCCGACAGATCAGAGACACCTGGCTCCTGGCCAATCTCCTCTCCTTCGGCTGACACCTGAGGAATTGCCAGAGAGGAGGGGCCGGGAGAGGGAGGCCTGGCCGGCTCCTCTCCTTCATGTTCGGAGCCTTCTTCCTCCGATACGATGGGCTCGGGGGTCGGAGCCACAACACGACACACACAGACAAAGAATATCCAATTGGGGCCGTCGAACGAAACTCTTGGGCACTTTCTCCCCTGCCCTTTAAGCAGTGGTGGGATTCAATTTTTTAACAACTGGTTCTGTGGGCGTGGCTTAGTTGGGGGTGTGGCTTGGTGGTCATGTGACTGGGCAGGCGTGGCTAGCTGGTCATGTGACTGGGTAGGCATGGCTAGCTGGTCATGTGACCGGGTGGGCATGGCTATGTGCATAGGGACTACTCAGAGGGCTGAAAAAAGTCATTTCTGACTGGTCCTCGCACTTTTGACCAGTCCTTGCACTTATGACCATCCTCACATTTATGCCCGTTGCAGCATTCTTAACAACCGTGTCAGTCATTTCAGCACTACTTCTCTTCACCACGGTGACAAGATAGGGCGCAAAACCTAAAATGTGAAGACAGTCGCAAGTTCAAGGACTGGTCAAAAGTGCGAGGACCGGTCAAAAATAACTTTTTCAGCCCTCTGAGTAGTCCATATGCACATAGGAATTACCCAGAGGGCTAAAAAAAGTGATTTCTGACAGGTCCTCGCACTTTTGACTGGTCATCATTTATGCCCATTGCAGCACTTAATTAAATTAATTAAATAGAAATGACCTGCTGGAGTGGTCGGAGGCAGTCCGAGGCGGGCGTTCAGGCCGGCTGTAGGGCAAGGTGATACAACCGGGGTAGGTAGGCCACTGCTGCCCAGGTGGGAGGCAGGCGCAGGCCTACAGGGCTGGCTGCAGGGTGAAGTGATCGAATGGGGTAGGTCAGGGGTTTGCAACTTTAAACACTCAAACTTAAACACATGTAAACACTTAAACACAACCTTAAACCTGGGTGGGCATTGCCAACTCCATATAACGTACTCCCACCCAGGTTTTGTGGCTCCCAGTATTTTCTTTTAAACAGTTATCTCTGTGTGTCTCTTTCATCTCTCTCATCTCTTTCTTTCTCCCCTTCATCTCTCTTTCTCTCCATCTCTCTTTCTCCCCCCTTTCTCTCTTTCATCTCTATTTCTCTCCATCTCTTTCTCCCCCCTTTCTCTCCTTCATCTCTCTTTCTCTCCATCTCTCTTTCTCCCACCCCCTTTCTCCCCTTCATCTCTCTTCCTCTCCATCTCTCTTTCCCCCCCTCTTTCTCTCCTTCATCTCTCTTTCTCTCCATCTCTTTCTCCTCTCCCGCCCAGGCGGCAGCGGCAGCACACCTACTGCACCATCGGGTCGCCCCTTGGCTTGGAGGCAGCACCTTAAGCCTGCGCCCCACTGCGCGCATGCCCGCCCGGCTGTGCCTGCAGCTGGCTCTGGTTGCTCTTACTGAGCTTTGCAATGGGGCAGACGGTGCCCCTCCTCCTCCTGGAGCCTATTACAATGCGGCGCATCGGCTGCAGTCTGGGCAGCCAGTGTTCTGGGGCGGAGAAAAGTCACGCGTCTCCCCCAGCGGCTGGATGGGGTAGGGTAGGCTGGCACTGCACGGGTGGGAGGCGGCTGCAGGACAGTCCTGCTGGGTCAGCGGCAGGCTGAGATGCTTGGATGGGGTAGCCAGCGGCTCACAGCTGCTGGCCACCCCATCCAAGCACCTCGCTGGCCACCCGACCCAAGTGCCTCACTGGCCACGCAGCCACTGACCGCAGCCTATCCCCATCCAAACACCTCGCTAGTGGCTGGCGGCTGCGTGGCTAGCGAGGCGCTTGGATGGGATAGCCAGCGGCTCACAGTTGCTGGCCACCCTATCCAAGCACCTCACTAGCCACTCAGCCACCAGCCACTAGCGAGGTGCTCAGATGGGGGTAGGCCATGGCCAGCAGCCGTGCGGGTGCAGGTCGACCACCTTTCCCAGCCCCGCTTCCCCGAGGGCAACACTTGGCTCTACTTGCCTGTTCTGCTGCTGGAGTGGTCGGGGGCAGTCCGAAGTGGGCATTTGGGAACAGAGTGGGAGGCTGCTGTGGGCAAAGTTAGGAAAGCAGGCTGGGCCACATGGTCGAGGAGCCAAAGAATAACTGCAGGCAAGCTGTGCAACACTGCGAGCGAGGCCAATAAATAGTGGGGGGTGGGGTGGGGCGAGGGGCGGGCGGGCGAGCCAGCAATTTAACAAATGGTTCGGTGTGCTGTGAGGCCAATAAATTACAAAAAAACACCGAACCATTTGTTAAATTGCTGGCTCGCCCACCCCTTGCCCCGCCCCGCCCACCACTATTTATTGGCAATAAATAGTGGTGGAAAGGGGTGGGCGAGCCAGCAATTTAATAAACAGTTCATGTGCTGCGAGGGCCGAGGCCAATAAATAGTGGTGCGGAGGGGTGGGACAAGGGGCGGGGCAAGCCAGCAATTTAACAAACGGTTCGGCCGAACCGCCTAGAACCGGCAGAATCCCACCACTGCCTTTAAGCTTCTCTCTCCCCCCCGCACCAAGATTGTATTCGAAGTCATCGGGCACCAAACCACCACCACCCCCGCCTTCTCCAATTCCTCCGCTATCAGGAAAGGCACTTCTCACTTCAGAAACGCACACATACGTTTACACACATTTCCAGGAAACCAAAGAGGGGCCATGAATCTTTGGCCAAAGGAAATAGATTGGCGCTGCTCTTCCCTCCTCCTCCTCCATTTCACTCCCCCACCCCCAGCCCCATAAACTTCCACCTCTTTCTACTCTTCCCCATCTGAGCTGGGGAGGCAAAAATTCCGTCCAAGACCATCCTGATACACGGTGTGTCTTCGCCCACCTCCATCCTCCCTCCACCGCCCAAAAGATGGGGAAAAGGGGCGATTGCACCGGACTCGCTTCCCACTGCCCAGCCTGCAAAGCGGAGTCCGCGTTTTAAATCTATTTTATTTATTTATTTATTTTATTTATTTTTTTCAAACTTTTATACTGCCCTTCTCCTTTCGGACTCAGGGCGGTGAACAGCCAGAATAAAACATATGTATATAAAAATTAAAATAATTTTAAAATAAATTAAATAATTTGGCCCATATAGTTAAAAGGTATTACAAATTCAAAATTTAAAAATTCAAGATCAATATCACTATATAAAAGCAACATAAAATCAGGCCAGCCCGGCTAGTTGAAAAAGATGGGTTTTTAGGGCCCGACGAAAAGTCCGGAGGTCTGGAATTACTCGTAACTCTGGGGGTAGATCGTTCCAGAGGGTGGGTGCCACCACAGAGAAGGCTCTCCCCCTGGGGGTCACCAGCCGGCATTGTCTGGCTGACGGCACCCTGAGGAGGCCCTCTCTGTGGGAGCGAACCGGCCGGTGGGAGGCAATCGGTGGCAGAAGGCGGTCCCGTAAGTACCCCAGCCCTAAGCCATGGAGCAATTTAAAGGTGATCACCAACACCTTGAAGCGCACCCGGAAGTCCAGCGAGAGCCAATGCAGCTCGCGCAGGAGAGGGGTCACATGGGAGCGTCCCGTCGCTCCCATAATTGCCCGCGCGGCCGCATTCTGCACCAGCTGGAGCCTCTGGGTGCACCCCAAGGGGAGCCCCATGTAGAGAGCGTTACAGTAGTCCAGACGAGAAGTGACGAGTGCTTGAGTGACCGTGCGTAAGGAGTCCCGGTCTAGAAAGGGACGCAACTGGTGTATCAGGCGAACCTGATAAAAAGCCCCCCTGGCCACGGCCATCGTGTGCTCTTCTAAAGACAGCTGTGAATCCAGGAGGACGCCCAAGTTGCGAGCCCTTTTCGTGGAGGCCAGTGATTTGCCCCCAATAACCAGCAATGGCACCAACTGGCTATACCGGGACGCCGGCAGCCACAGCCACTCGGTCTTGGAGGGATTGAGTCGAAGCCTGTTTCTCCCCATCCAGATCCGCATGGCCTCCAGGCACTGGGACATCACTTCCACGGCATCGTTGGGATGGTCTGGGGTGGAGATGTACAGCTGAGTATCATCAGCGTACTGATGGAACTCCACCCCAAAACCACGGATGATCTCGCCCAGCGGCTTCACATAAATGTTGAACAGGAGCAGCGAGAGGACCGACCCTTGTGGCACCCCACAAACAAAGCATCTTGGGGTCGACTGCTGCCCCCCTTTCAACACAAATTGCGACCGGTCGGAGAGATAGGAGGAGAACCACCGCAAAACGGTGCCCCCCACCCCTAACCCCTCCAGCCGGCGCAACATGATACCATGGTCGATGGTATCAAAAGCCGCTGAGAGATCTAACAGGACCAGGATAGAGGAATAACCCCTACCCCGAGCCCTCCAGAGATTATCCACCAACGCGACCAATGCCGTCTCTGTACCCAGGCCTGAAACCGGACTGGAGCGGATCCAAATAGACAGCTTCATCCAGGTACTGGGGAAGTTGACGTGCTACCACACTCTCAACAACCTTCACAATAAAGCGAAGGTTGGAGACTGGACGATAGTTAGCTAAAACAGCCAAATCCAGGGAAGGCTTCTTGAGGAGGGGCCTTACAACCGCCTCTTTCAAGGCGGCTGGCAGGACACCCTCACTCAGAGAAGCGTTGATAATCCCCTGGAGCCAGCCTCATTTAACCTCCCGGGAGGCCAGCACCAACCAGGAGGGACACGGGTCCAATAAACATGTGGTCGCATTCAACCGTCCCAGGATCCTGTCCACGTCCTCGGGAGCCACGTGATCGAACTCATCCCAGATAACAGTCTCAAGACCTGCCTCAGTCATCTCGTCTAGACTAACCCAGTCAGCGGCCAAGTCTTCCCGAATCTGAATTATTTTATCATGCAGATACTGTACAAAATCCTCAGCACGACCCTGCAAGGGGTCATCCCGCGGTCCCTGATGGAGGAGGGAGTGGGTCACCCTAAACAGGGCGGCTGGGCAGTTATCTGATGACGCGATAAGAGTGGCAAAATAGCTAGATTTCGCTGCTTTTATCGCCACTAAGTAGGTCTTAATATAAGACCTTACTAGTGTCAAGTCAGATTCGGATCAGCTGGCCCTCCAACCGCTCTCTAGGCGTCTTTTCCGGCGCTTCATCTCCCTCAGCTCCTTGGAGAACCAAGTAGCTAAGTGAGTTCGGTGCCGGGTCAGAGGCCGCAAAGGCACGACTCGGTCCAAAGCCCCAGCGGCTGCGCTATCCCAGGCAGCCACCAGGTCTTCAGTCGAGCCGTGGGCCAGGGTCTCAGGAAATGGCCCAAGCTCCGTCTGGAACCTATCAGGATCCATCAGGTCCCTGGGGCGGAACCACCTGGTCGGCTCCGCCTCCCTGCGACGGGGTGTAGCGGTCAGGAAGTCAAGTCGAAGGAGCGAGTGGTCAGACCATGACAAGGGTTCGATAACTATATCCCCTAAATCAAGACCACTCAACCACTGACCAGAGATAAAAACTAAGTCCAGAGTGTGTCCACCCATGTGAGTAGGGCTATGAATTACTTGGGTCAGGTCCATGGCCGTCATGGAAGCCATGAACTCCCGGGCTACCTCGGATGATTCGCCGATGGATGGCAAGTTGAAATCCCCCATGACCAAAAGTCTGGGGGTATCAACCGCCACCTTGGCTATAACGTTGAGGAGCTCGGGCAGGGTCGTTGCCACATGGCAGGGAGCCAGGTACGTGATCAACAGACCCATCTGGACCCCACGACCCCACTTCACAAAAAGGGACTCACATCCGGCTATCTGAGGCACAGTGGTCTCCCTCGGATTGAGACCTTCCTTTAGAATGACCGCTACCCCCCCGCCCCTGCCCTGAGCTCTCGGCTGATTAAATGCACAGAAGCCTGGTGGGCACATATCCACGAGGGGAACCCCCCCTCATGGCCCAGCCAGGTCTCCGTAATACCTGCCAGGTCCGCTCCCCCCTCCCGAATAAGGTCACAAATGAGGTGGGCCTTATTTACGACAGACCTGGCATTACATAACAACAGCTGGAGACTCGGGCCCTGAGACTCTAAGCCACCTGGGGAACGGGAGGAGCTAAGGGGACCGGGGCATGCAATCGCTCGAAGATAGCGAGTGCGTGCCCCCACCACACGATACGGCCCCCTTCGCCACTCACCCCTTCCGTCCAGCTGCTCGCCGCTTCCGGATGCTTGGCCTGCCTACCCACCCCCGCCCTATATATGTTCCCTTCACCATGCGGCCCAGCTAATCGCCTTGCCAACACCTGCTCAGCTCAGCTCCTCACTCAGTCACCTCGCCGATGCCTGCTCAAAGGTAAGCAGTGCCAGTTGCAGCCTAGTGTGCCGCCGCCCCCCCCCCCCCATCCCTGGCCTTGCATACTTCACGAAGCTGCTGGGGATCGATCCAGTGGCTTTGTCTTTCCTGTTCCTGGGGTTTGGGCTGGGGAAAAAACTGTTTTTGTCTGCAGTCTTTTGGGGGGAAACTTTTTTTAAACTTTTGGTGTTTTCCTGGCACTGTCCTAGTTTTGGGGTGTGTGTGTATGCTCCCTATAACTTCCTACACATTAAGGATCACTAATAATATTTGCTTATCCATTTTAGTGAACTTTCCTTATATAATTGGTGTTTTCTTTCATAGACTGTACATTGTTGGGTGAAAACAGAGATCCCTTCTGTTAACACTAGTCCTCAGCTTACAAAGCACAATTTTTTTCTTTTGCAGTAGTAGCCTTTAACAGGAAGGATGAAAAGGCAACAGAGTGTGGCCAGTTTCTTCACCAAGAAACCAAAACTGGAACAACAACCATCAGAATTGGATCCAAGAGATCCAAAACTGTCACAAGCACCACAAGCACCACCACTTCCACCACTTGAACTTGGAGAAAGCAGCAAGTCAAGTATTGAGTCACCCAAGTCCGAAATTGAAATTAATCTTCCTGACTGCTGGACATTGCAACAGTTGAGAAAATTTCTGTCGAGCGTCAAGCAGCACTCGACACCGGAATCAGAAAACGCCATGCAAACCATGTTCCAAGGGGAGGATTCGGCGGGTTATGGGTCTCACGGGTGATGGTGATGGTGAGATGTCCTTGCGACTAGGAGTCTTTTGGGCATGGGGGTGTACTGGGGTTGCGCCGGCTATGAAGAACAACGCTCAGCGCTCAGAGAAGATGGCGATGCTGGATGGTGACGGGAGGCGTATTGATGACGTCAAAACTATGCAACCTGGAACGACTGGCGGGGATTTTAACTGAGCTTGGAAGGCTACGCCCCGTGCTGCTATCCCATAAAAGACTGGTGGGCGAGCCTCCCGATAGCTGCATCTTTGCATTGCTTTGCATTCCAGCTTGGGAAAAGAGCTGTTGTCACAGAATAAGCCAGGATTCTCCTCTGCTGAGCACGTTGAGTGTGTTTCTTGGGTGTGCCTGTGATCACGGAGGCTAGCTTTCGCGACGCACCATCCTGGCAGCCATGGGCCCCCAACGTCGAACCGTCTGGCAGTTGGCAGGGAGGTACGGTGTTAGGAAGTGGTTCAGATAGCAAATTCCGGATGGCTAGCCCCACGTTCAAGCCAGACCTACGGGCAAGTCGCGTGAGACGGGAGGAACTCTCTGGGGCCACCGGTACCGCACCCTCCTTGGGAGGAGACGTAAACCGCGGACCGCCGCGAGTGGCACGGCCCAGTAGGGACCAGGGAGTGGAACGAGGGCCTGACAGTCAGCAAGACCAGAGCGGGATTGGGAATAGACCACCGCAGGCCCGCCAAACAGACTCATTACCGATATGGGGCCCCGGTTTGTGGTATCCCCAGAATTCGTGGGGCCTACCTCCATTGCAAGCTGCTTTCGATGGGTCTTCTGGGAAAGTAGCGTTGTTTCTTAGCCAGGTCATTAGCCATATGGACCTTTATGGCAGGTTATACCCATCGCAATGGTCCATGGTCGTCGCAGTAACGGCGGTGCTCACGGGTGAAGCAGCGGACTGGGTGGCCGACCTGCATAGTGAGCACGCCCGCGAGTTGACGAATCTGGGCTTATTCCTGGAAGCATTGAGAAGGCGTTTCGAGGATGAAACCCGGACTCAGGTCATTGAGGGGGAACTCGTCGGATTAAGGCAGCGTGGACGTCCAGCAAAGGATTATGTTAGAGAATTTCGAAACGTCGCCGGGAAGCTCCAGTCATGGCCGGAACGGCTCCTTATACATCAGTTCCAAACCGGACTGGATAGAGAGATAAGACAAGCCTGTGTTTATCGGGGTTTAGGCTCCCGCTTGTCCGAGTGGTATAAAGCGGCAGTCGATTTAGACATTGGGTTACGAGAGTTTAGACCCCGCGGGTGGAGTCAACAGATCCAATAAAGTCAACAGAGGCGCGGGGCTATGGGGCGATCTGCTATTAGCAATTTGGCTCGGCCAACCCTGTTTTTGGGGCCTGGGAGTGGGGAGCCAGGGAGGCGGCCATTTTGGTGCTTCAGATGTAATCAAGAGGGGCACAGGGCAGCTGACTGTCCCCTACCACCCCTACGCATATCAACCCCTCGACCAACGGGTGCTAACACCATGCTGAAGGAGCGATCCGTACGGACGCCAGAACGCTCCAGAGCTGCAACCCAGATGTCCTTATTGGATGCCATGACACATTCTACTGTTGGTGGGCCACCTGGCACAGCTAGGGTTCCTGAACCCACTGGGACAACTGACGATGAAGAGGAGGTCCAAGACCCCATGGTGAGTGACCCCATCCGCCCTTTCTTGATACCAATAACCCTGCAACACCCCACGACAAAACGAGAGAGCGTGCAGGAGGCGTTGATCAACACTGGGTGTACTAGATGTCTTATCCGCCAGTCTATAGCTGAAGACCTAGGGATTCGTGTAGTCTCTCTGCGCACCCCCATCCGGTTCGAGCACGTAGATGGAACGCTGCTGGGTGGGGAACCAACTGCGCAGATCACAGAACCGGTAGTCTTAACCATAGGGGAACACCGAGAGCGCATACGCTTTGTGGTGATAACGCAGATGATTGAACCAGTCATTCTCGGCCTCGCGTGGTTAGACAAATGGCAGCCGACCATCTGGTGGGAGGGGATTTTTTGCAAAGTGCGACTGCCAATAGGGCCGGAGCCCTGTGTTAGCTGTGAGGAAGGCAACGACCCAAAATACCCCCAGGTCTACAACGATTTAGCTCGAGTGTTTAGTGAAAACGAATGTAATGTTTTACCACCGCATCGAGACACGGATTGCGGTATTGAGTTGATTCCCGGGGCTAAGCTGCCAAAGCCCCAGATGTATTCAATGACCCCGAAAGAGTTGGACAAATTGCGAGAATACATTGATAAAAACTTAGCAAGAGGTTTTATCCAGCCCAGTCGTTCACATATGGCAGCTCCTGTCCTATTCCGGGAGAAAAAGGATGGAGGATTACGTCTTTGTATTGATTACCGGGGTTTGAACGCTGTGTGTGTAGAACCCCTGTATCCCCTCCCGTTGATGACGGACCTGTTAACAACACTGGCCACCGGGAAGATCTTTACAAAGTTGGACCTCCGAGAGGCTTATTACTGCGTCCGTATCCGCCCTGGTGACGAATGGAAGACCACGTTCAACACTCCACTTGGGAGTTACCAGTTCTTAGTGATGCCGTTTGGATTGCAGGGCGCGCCAGCCGTGTTCATGCAACTCATTAACGGAGTGTTGCATGAACATCTATATCGAGGAGTTTTGGTATATCTCGATGATATACTCATCTACACTAATACCATGGAAGAACACGTCCACCTAGTCAGGCAAGTATTAACCAAATTACTGGAGGCTCGTTTGTTTGTCAAGCTATCGAAGTGTGAATTCCACCGGAAGGAGATAGAATACCTCGGATTCCGAATTAGTGACGTTGGGATACAGATGGATCCAAAGAACGGGAAGCAGTGCTCAGTTGGCAAGCCCCATGGACACGACGGCAATTACAAAGTTTTTTAGGGTTTGCCAATTTTTACCGTCATTTCATCCCTTCTTTCGCGAAAACAGCATTACCGTTGACAGATCTGTTACGCACAAAAGGTTTAACACCTAAGGAATGGCCTAAACCAGGGCACGTGTTACATTGGACACCTAGTTGCCAGAAGGCGTTCAAAACCCTCAAAAGTCTGTTTGCCACGAACCCGTGCTAAAACACCCTGACACGTCACAGCCGTTCGTCATACAAGCTGACGCTAGTGACGTGGCTATTGGCGCTGTTCTACTACAGAAGGATAAGAATGGCAGTCTCAGACCGTGTGCATACACCTCCCGGAAGTTCACAGCAACTGAATGTAATTGGGCTATCTGGGAGAAGGAGGCGTTTGCTGTGAAATGGGCCTTGCAAACATGGCGGCATTTATTGGAAGGTACCACGCAGCCATTTGAGGTATGGACGGACCATAAAAATTTAGAGGCCCTTCAAATACCCCGCAAACTGTCTCCGAAGCAAGTCAGATGGGCACAGTATTTTCAACGTTTTTGTTTTACCCTTAAATACAAACCAGCGGGGAAGATGTTCTTGGCTGATGCTTTGTCACGTCTGCCGCAGTACAAGAGCAAAAGAGATGAGGTGTTACAAGCCCTGCTACCATCCAAGTCGGTTGAAACATGTGCGGGGGGAGCTCGGCAGGTCCATGACTGGCCATCAAGACTAAAGAAAGAATTAGTCACTGATGAGTGGTTCTTAAAAAATCAATCAACCGTAACCTGTCGAGACGAGTTGGCCTGGTGGGGGGATAAGTTATACATCCCCATTACGTTGCGACAACTGGTTCTAACACAATGCCATGACAGCAAAACAGCAGGGCATTTTGGATTTCTAAAGACGTTACACCTGGTCAGGAGGCAATTTTGGTGGCCAAAAATGCGAAGAGAAATTGAAGAGTATGTCCGAGGCTGTCATGTGTGTGCCATATCCAAACCAAAGTCTGGGAAACCATTGGGATTATTACAAAAAGTAGCTGAGCCTGAAAGACCATGGGATGAGATTTCCATGGATTTCATCGTAGACCTCCCTGATAGTTTTTTTTTTTTAAATTTGATTTATATACCACCCTTCTCCGGAGACTCAGGGTGGTTTACAATGCGCTAAGCAATAGCCTTCATACTTTTGTATATTTATACAAAGTCAGCTTATTGCCCCCACAAACTGGGTCCTCAATTTACCTACCTTAGAAAGGATGGAAGGCTGAGTCAACCTTGAGCCTTGGTGAGATTTGAACCTGCAATAATTGCAGGCAGCTGATGTTAATAACAGGGCTTTAGACCACTGTACTATCCAAGGCTCTGGATAGAGGATATATGGTTATATGGACTGTGCTTGATCTTTTTTCAAAGCAGGCTCATTTTGTTCCATGTAAAGGGCTCCCGTCGGCACAACGGCTAGTGAAGATGTTCCTCCAACATATTTATCGTATACATGGAGTACCCAGACAAATTATATCAGATAGGGGGGTACAGTTCACAGCCAAATTCTGGCGGGAGTTCCTCCATAGTATCGGATCAACACAAGGGCTGAGTTCGGCGTATCATCCCAGTACTAATGGAGCTGCGGAGCGAGCTAATGCCATGGTGGAGCGATACCTACATTCCTATGTTTCGTATCAACAGAGGGATTGGGTGGATTTCCTAACGTTCGCTGAAACGGCTTATAATAACTCAGTTCATCGTAGCACCGGGTATACCCTGTTTCGAATAGTTATGGGAAGGGACTTTACCGCCATTCCCAAACTAGACCTTAAAACCCCAGAAGGTACTACTCCTCACGACTGGTCCTGTAAAATCCAGAAGATATGGCCCCACGTAAAAGAAGCCTTAGATAAAGCTTCACAAGAATATAAACAATATGCAGATAAAACACGAGCTACCCCTCTGATTTTCCGAGTTGGAGACCGCGTGTATCTATCGACCAAATACCTCTGACTAGCAAAAAACTAGGGCCCAAGTATGTGGGTCCTTTTCCCATAATAAAAGTAATAAATCCAGTGACCGTAATGTTGAAATTACCTCCTCTTTTCGGCAAAATACATCCAGTTTTCCATTCAAGTTTATTGAAGCCTGTCACCGCTCTTCAGCGTCCACAAACACCACCAGGGCCGGTGTCAGGTTCACATTATGAAGTGCAGGATATAATTGATTCACGATATCATAGAGGCCGGTTACAATACCTGGTCCGGTGGGTGGGATATCCGGATGCCGAAGTGTCATGGGTCCCAGTAGAGGATGTAAATGCCCCACGCCTAATCAGGAAATACCATAGAGAACACCCCAAAAATCCATGGCCTCTACGTGGATAATTGTTATAAATTGTATGCTTTTACATGGATAATTGTTATAATTATTATTCTCTCTCTTTAGGCGGAAACCTGGTAGAGGGGGCCACCTGTCGAGCGTCAAGCAGCACTCGACACCGGAATCAGAAAACGCCATGCAAACCACGTTCCAAGGGGGGGATTCGGCGGGTTATGGGTCTCACGGGTGCTGGTGATGGTGAGATGTCCTTGCGACTAGGAGTCTTTTGGGCACGGGGGTGTACTGGGGTCGCGCCGGCTATGACGAACAACGCTCAGTGCTCAGAGAAGACGGTGATGCTGGATGGTGACGGGAGGCGTATTGATGACGTCAAAACTATGCGACCTGGAACGACTGGCAGGGATTTTAACTGAGCTTGGAAGGCTACGCCCCGTGCTGCTATTCCATAAAAGACTGGTGGGCGAGCCTCCCGATAGCTGCGTCTTTGCTTTGCATTCCGGCTTGGGAAAAGAGCTGTTGTCACAGAATAAACCAGGATTCTCCTCTGCTGAGCGCGTTGAGTGTATTTCTTGGGTGTGCCTGTGATCACGGACCGTCGAGAGCCGAGACTTTCAAGAGAAGTGTGAGGGACTGGAAGTTTCAAACAATGAAATGAGTTCATAATAGAGAACAGTGTTCATGTGTCCAAAGGATGGAAGCATTTCTAGATTGAGGCATCTGGGAAAAATAAAGAAGTACAGCAAGCGTCTCTAAGGAAGAAAATGAGAGAACATTTTACATCAAAAGCTCACACCATTTGCAGAGAGAACGTAAAACAAGGGGAGCAGGATGCCATAACAAAAGTAATCGACAAGAAGTCTGAAAAACATTTAGGCACCACTTGTAAAATGTTCAAAACTGTGTACAGCCTGGCAAAAGCATGCAGACCAATTTCAAACATAGAAGAATTGATAGAATTACAAACTGAAAATGGAGTAGATCTGGGAGTAGGATTGCATTCAAGACCAACAGTTGTGAAAATAGTTGAGTGCCTTGCAAACTAAATTAAAACCCAAATGTTTACCAGCATCATTGAACAGAATCTGAAAATATGTTTGATCATTGACGAAGCCTCAACAGTATCCTGCAAATCAGGTTTTTGTAAAAGTTGAGGACTCAGAGGACCCACCAACAATTTTTGTTGAGCTTGTTGAATTGAAGAAACAAGATGCAGAGACAATATGTTCTGCAGTTCTGGGAAGTTTACGTAAGGTTAGGTTTACCCAGAACTACCTACAAAAATATTTAATAGCATTTTGCTCTGATGGTGCCAGAGTTATGCTTGGGAGAAAATCTGGAGTGAGCACTAGAATAGCAAAAGAGTTTTCAAATATCATAATATGGCACTGCTTAAACCATCGCCTCCAACTTGTTTTAGATGACTCCATAAAGGACATCAAGCAACTAAATCATTTTAAAATATTTATTGACAAGATATACAGTATTTTCCATAAATCCAATAAGAACCTAATTGAACTTGACAAAATATCCAAAGAACTTGATATTCACATCATAAAGATTGGTAGAGTTTTTGGACCAAGATGGGCTGCCTGTAGTTTAAGGGTAACCCTAGCTGTGTGGCGTGCTTATCCAGTGCTACATCAGTATTTTCATGTGAATGAAAAATACTCAGGTATGGCTCCCCGTCTGGAAAATATATATTTTTTAAATGATTTGGCATTGATGATCGATATTCTGGAAGAAATCTCACTTCTTTCAAATGCACTGCAAACAAGTAATACGGACATCATAAAGGCTGAAAAGTGGGTAACAAGATCAATGAAAGCATTTGAACTGCTTATAAAGGGAAAGGGTCAATACGAAAGAAAAGTTGATCGACTAATTACTTCAGAAACCTTCAAAAATATAAAATTTGTACAAAATCATCAATTTGTTGGATTTCATCAGAAAAGACTTTTAGAAAGCATCATAACAAATTTGAAGAAAAGACTAATAGATTGTGAACATTTAAAAACAGGTAGCCAATTGCAAGACACCAAAAATAAATTACAATTTCTAAATTTTTTGGTGCCAGAGTACTGTAGTTCCATGGACAGCAGCTGAAGAAAAATTACGCACATTTGGTGATATTTTTAATTACAACATTAACATCAACTATAGAGATTTTGTGAAGAATGTTTTAAAAGATTCCAAGAACTATGCAATTGATCATTGACGAAGCCTCAACAGTATCCTGCAAACCAGTTGTGATAGTTTTTGTAAAAGTTGAGGACTCAGAGAACCCACCAACAATTTTTGTCGAGCTTGTTAAATTGAAGAAACAAGATGCAGAGACAATATGTTCTTCAGTTCTGGAAAGTATTAAAAAAGCTAAAGATATTGTCAGAACAATTGCTGTAAGTTCTGCAGAAGTGAAAAGGGGTTTTTCGAAAATGAACATCATATGTTCAGAGAGCAGAAGTCACCTAACCGTTTCTAATTTAACCAACCTCATGACCATCAGCATTACTGGCCTACCTCTTCCAAAATGGGACCCTATTCCTGCAGTGAAAAAGTGGTTAAGAGCACACCATCACACAGCCAATGATCGGAGAATCAAGATCAAGGAAAGTGGAAGTGAGGAGAGTGCCAATGAAAAAACTATGTGGAAACATCTTAAAGTTAAAGACTACTAACACTTTTATGTAAGTATTTATGTACCTCTTTTATTGTTTTCTGTACTTCTTTTATTCTCATTTAAGTATTAAATGCTTAAATTGGTATATCTTGGTATATCTCCTTTTTGTAGGTCATTATCATTGGTGCAAAGAAGTGACGTCGAAGACAAATAACACTCTTATTGCTCTTATGTAAGTATTTGTGTACCTCTTTTATTGTTTTGTGTACTTCGTTTATTCTTATTTAAGTATTACATGCACGAAATAATTGGTATATCTTCTTTTTGTAGGTTATTAGGGCAAAAAAGAGGACCTGGTTTGTGGGGGCAATAAGCTGACTTTCTATAAATATACAAAAGTATGAAGGCTATTGCTTAACGCATTGTAAGCCGCCCTGAGTCTCCGGAGAAGGGCGGCATATAAATATAAATTTTTTAAAAAAAGTGATGTCGACTTGGCCACACCCACCCACCCAGTCACATGACCACCAAGCCATGCCTACAGAACCGGTAGGGAAAAATTTTGAATTTCACCCTGAACTGGAGAATGAATCATATCAACTCTAAGTGTAAAGAAAATGAAAGCAAGTTTAGTGAGGTAGGATACAAGTAGTCCTCAATTTACAGACCACAACTGAGCCCAAAATGTCCATTGCTAAGCAAGACAGTTCTTAAGTGAATTTTGCCCCATTTTATGACCTTTCTTATCACAGTTAAGTGAACCACTGCAGTTGTTAAATGAATAACATGGTTGTTAATTGAATCTGGCTTCCCCATTGACGTTGCTTGTCAGACGGTCACAAAAGGTGATCACATGACCCCAGGATACTGCAACTGTCATAAATACATGCTAGTTGCCAAGTGTCCAAATTTTGATCGCTTGGGGATGCAGCAACGGTCATAATTGTGAAAAATGGTCATAAGTTACTTTTTTTCAGTGGCTGTATAATTTCAAACTGTCACTAAATGAATGGTTCTAAGTCGGAGATTACCTGTATGGTCTCAAAGAGCACAGTGGTCCTTGGTCCAGAAAAAGTGTGCAATTTTTGTTTAAAGTCACAGCCAGTCCAAGCTAGTACAGTAGGGTTTAAAATAATCTAAGTAGATGCTCAAAAAATGACTCTTGTTGTATTCTCATTCTGTAGAAACATACAGAGTTTAAAAGTTCTTTCTCGGTGGATGATTTTTTTTGTTAAACCTTCTGTAATGACAAAAACTTTCTTCTCTCCATCATATAGAAACGTATATTTAAATCAGGATGCCTTAAGGACACCAATAAATTTATTAATTTGCTAGACTGAGCCAAGAAGATGGCTTTGTAGTTGTGTTGCTTTATTTCTGCTTTTCCCAACATGGTGCCTGCCCAATGTGTTGGATGTCATGTTACCGTTCTTTGACACTCAGTCTCCTAACAAGTCCATGAATTGTGACTTTGACTTCATCCCTGAGACACAGCATTATAAAAGAAAGTGGGAGATGACCTAGGTCAGGGTTTCCCAACCTTGGCAACTTTAAGATGTGTGGACTTCAACTTCCAGAATACTCCAGCCAGCATGGAATTCTGGGAGTTGAAATCCACACATCTTAAAATTGCCAAGGTTGGGAAACCCTGACCTAGAATAAAGGTATTTGGAAGAGCTCAGGTGCCAGAAATCTTCATAGAGATAAATGGCTGGCCGGTTCGCTGGCCGTGCATGGGCCAATCATGTGCTGTGCGCACGTATACACAGTTCACACCAAATGCGAGCTGCGCGTGTGCAGTGCGCAGTGCGTACCAAAAGGAGACTTGGGAAGGTAAGTAGAATAGCACGCGCGGCGGTGGTGATCAGCTGTGGCGCACGTGGGAACCTTTTTTAAAAACGTTTTAAAGCATTTTTTTACTACCTATTCACCCAAGCCGGTAGTAAAAGAATGCTTTTAAAAGGTTTAAAAAAAGGCTCCGATGATCACAGCTGTGCTAAACTTTTTTTTTAACTTTTTAAAGCATTTTTAACTACTGGTTCCAGAGAACCGGTAGTAAAAAAATGCTAAAAAAGTTTTTTTTAAATGTTCCAATGATTGCGCGCTGCTCAGCTGATTTTTGGAACTTTTTTTCTACATTTTTTACTACTGGTTCGGGCGAACTGGCCTGAACCGGTAGCATTTCACCCCTGTGTTACAGCTTCATTTACCTTTACATTTAAATCCTGTAACAGCTGTACATACCAGGTTACCTCTGAACAGAGTTCAGACAAAGCAATAAATTCTGCCTCTGCAGTAGAAATGGCTACAGCTGTTTGCCTCCTGGACTTCCAACCAATTAAAGCCCCTCCAAACAATACCACAATCCCAGAATTGGACTTTCTGGTTTTTACATCATTGGCATAATCACTATCAACATAGCATTTCAATTTTAATTCTTCAGAGACCTGTATTTGAAGACCCAAATTCACAGTTCCCTTCAAATACCTGAGAATCCTTTTTACACCCATCCAATGCAATTGCGTTGGTGCAGCAGTAAAGCGACTCAAGATGCTTACTGCATAAGCTATGTCTAGTCTGGACCACTGTGACAGATATAACAGGCTCCCTATTGCTGACTGATATATCTCTTGTTCGCAGGCTTCACTTTCGTCTTCACTCAAACTGTTATGAAAATCTATGCTCATACGTGTTGGAGCAGTATTACAATCTTTTTTTTTATTTTTATTTTATTAAAAAGTTTTACAAATTATACAAAACATTTTCTCCCCTCCCCCTCCCCCTCCCCAACCCCACCCCCCCCCCCCCTCTCCCCCCTCCTTCCCCCCCTCCCCCCTCCCCTCCCCCTTCCCTCCCCCCACCCTCCCTTGGCTTCCCAGGACTAGCTCAGGGCATAACATTTACAAACTTAATGCTATAATTAACTAACAATAAAATAAAACATTATTAACCTTGATCTTTAACTCCTATACATAAAACAACTATATTCTCAATACTATAACAATTTATACAAAATATTTCATTCATAAGCTAATTGAAATTTCTTAGTCTGGTATTTGCTTTGTATATAATCTTTTTTTTTTTTTAAAGATACTTTATTAAGTTTCAAAATTAAAAGAAAACTAAAAAAATTTACAAGGTCTCTTTGTCATCCGGAGGTACAGTGTTCTTATAAATTAAATATCATGTATCTAATCTACTTTGTCTTAAACTATCGTTTTTCCTATCATTATATTTACATTCTATAAGTACATAGTCATGTTTCACAGTATCTATTCGCAAAAAGAAACAGATCATCGTCTTTTCCTGTTATCTAGCCAGTTATACCAATTTTCCCATACTTCATAATATTTAGATATCTCATCATCCATTAGCAGGCTCGTTAACTTTGCCATTTCTGCACACTCTAATATTTTGTTTATTAACATTTCTTCTGGGGGTTGAGTTTGACTCTTCCAGGATTTCGCAAATACCAATCTAGCCGCAGTTAATACTTGGGTTATAAGCTGGGTTTTGTTATTTTTTAGGGCGTCACCCACTATACCTAAAAGGAAGAGTTCTGGAGATAAGATTACA